>CM075606.1:7255000-7447747 GCA_037962945.1 Sarcoramphus papa | reverse complement strand
CGAAACGGGGCGTTTCTTCTCCTTCGGCTGGTTTCTGACGCAGCACGAACTGGGGTGACAAGGGTCCCGGGGGGAGATGGATGGACGTGGGGGGGGGACACCCACACCCCCCGCTTGCCCCCCTCACCTGGGCCGGGGCGGTACTGCCTCTCCTGGTAGGGGGTCTCCGTGTACTCCAGCAGCAGGCGGATGGGGTGGGCCAGCTGGGGGGGACACAGCACCCACCTTTTGGCACCCACCAACACCCCCCTGTGTTCCCCAAGACACACCCCCCCCCACCCTGGGATCCCCAGCACCCCCACACCCCTATCCCCCCCCCAGCAAGGCATTGTCACCCCCCACCTCCCCCCCCCCCCCCCCCCCCGCCACTCACCCCACGGATGTCCCAGTACCCCAACGTGACCACCATGGTGGCACCCAGCTCCGGCTCTGCAGGGACACGGACGGGGACAGGGATGGAGGGACCAAGCCCCCCCCCGCGCCAGCACCCTCCCCTTTCCCCTCCCCGCTCGCGTGACTGGGTGCAGGCAGGGTGCCAGGACGTCCCGCCGGCCGTGGGGCCAGCGCTGGGGCTGCCACCCGCCACTCCGGATCCAGCCCCCGGCACCCCCATCACTTTGGGGACCCCCCCATCCCCAAAGCCAAGCCAGGGAGGGGACCACCCTATGGCAGCAATCTGCGGGGCCACCCTCTTGCTGCCTCAGTTTCCCTCTGGGGCCGCGATACCTACCCCCCCACCGCATTCCAGTTTAAGTATTTTACTTAAATACTTTATTTTTCATGCTTGGTTGGTTGGTTTTTTTTTTTTTTAACTTTTTTTCTTTTTTTTTTTTGTAGTCGCCATCATGTTTTCCTGGGAGCGTCAGCTGCCGGCTCCGGACCGTGGGGGGAGGCAGGACCGGGATGGGGGGGGATGCAGGGACGGGGTAATGCCCCACCGGGAAGGGCAAAGCCTCATCCAGCCCGATCCGGGCCACAAACAGCTCCTGGGAGCATGGGGGCCGGGGACACGTGTCACCCTGGCCCCTTTGCCTTCCTCCCTGCGGTGACGAGGAGGATGGAGCATCCTCCACCGGGCACCATCCCCTCCAGCCAGCATCCCGTGTCCCCTGGGCCACCGGGTCCCCACTGATGTGGCATCCCTGTGGGAGGGTGCGAGAGGAGCCTTGGGGCGCAGGGAGCCTGGGTTTGGGTCCCTGGGGTGCTGCCTGGCTTGTCCCCACGTCCCCACGGGGAGAGAAAGTGGACGGAGAGAGGGGCAGACAATTAAAAAGCATCAGGACCCGGGCGCTGCTGCTGGGCTGGGTCTCCCCACAACATCCCCATGCCCAGCACCGACGTCCCCCAACCTGTCACCGCGTCCCGAGCCCAGGAGTTGAAACCAGGACCCCCGGCGGTGCCCGCATCCATGTCACCTCCTGTAGCCTCGTCCCTGGGCCACCAAGCCCGGCAGGGACCAACCCAGTGAGGAGACACCAGTTTAAAAAAAAAAACAACAAAAAAAGACCAAAAAAACCCCCCAAAAAAACAAGAAACGGAGAGAACCCAGCAGACCCCGATCCCCCCATGGTGGCACCAATGGGGCGCTGGGGACAGCAGCGGGGAGCGTCCCCTTCCCAGGGCGGGAGGTAGCAGGAGGGGGACGGCGGCGAAGCCCTGGAGGGATGACAGCGGGGTGACAGAGGGGTCCCCACAGGATCCGGGGACAAGATCCCGGGGCGGGGTGGGGGGAAGTCAGTGGGTGCCCAGGGTGGAGGTGATGGTGAGAGCGTCCTCCTCCTGGATGGTCTCCAGCTCCTCGGTCTGCACCGCCTGCGTGATGAGGGTCAGCTCCTGGCACAGCGTCTCGAAGCGGTAGCTCACGCGGATGTCGGGGACGTTGGTACGACGGATGTCGTTGCCCTCCGGACCCTCCTTCAGGTAGTGGGGACCCAGCCAGTAGCTCTTCACCTGGGGAGAAGAGCAAGGAGAAGCTCCCACAGCTGCCTCATACCCTTGGGTGCTGCCAGCACCCATCGCAGGGTGCTCGGGGGGGTGCCCGGTGGGAACGGGGGGCGCGTTACCTTGTGGGAGAAGCCGCTCATCAGGACGCTGTTGCGGGCCAGCTCGCACATGTCGCAGGAGCTGAGCTTCCAGACCTGGGTGGCGATGCTGTACTCCTCCATCAGCGGCTCCTGGGGGGGGGGGACACACACAACACAGCCTCAGCACCCATCCATGGGCCACCCCCCAGAGAGGATGGGGGTCCCCAGCTTCTCCCACCCTCTCTGGACCGTCAGCATCCTCTGGAGCCCATTGGCATTGCCTTGCTCCTGGCCACCACCAACCCTGTCCTATCACCGTGGCTTGGCTGGTGGCCACCCCGTAGCCGTTTTTGGGGGGGTTGGTGGCCTGTGACCGCCCCCCCCCCAACCGCTCACCTTGGTGAAGTGGAACTGGAGGGGGTCATCGGTGGAGAGGGAGACCATGAGTCCCCGTGAGAGGTACTCGGGCAGGGGGTTGCGGTGGTAGCTGAGGAAGAGGCTGTTGTTGCTCAGCGGGGACATGGCGATGCCGATCTGCGCCAGGTAGTAGAGGTACTGCAGGACGGGGGCCTGAGGCGGGGGGGGACAGCAGGGTGAGGGGGGGGTCCCAGCCACACACCCGGCCCCCACGGGCACCCCCATCCCTGCTCACCTTGCGGAGCAGCAAGCCATGGGAGATGTTCTCCGAGACCATGAAGCCAGAGACGAGGTGATGGATGGGGCCGGCCTCGCCACAGTGTGGGCGCAGGACGAAGGTGTGGAAGCCTCTCTTCCTGCAACGTGGGGCTGACCATCATCATCTGATCCCCCCCCCCCCCCCCCAAGACCCTCCCCAGGACGGGTGGAGGTGCCGGGGACCCCAAGGTGTCCTTACCGTCGGAGGTGGTTGAGCACCGTCATGTTGGCGTACATGTAGTACAGGTAGTAGGAGTAGGGTGGGTTGTCCTCCTCCACCCAGTTGCCCGGCAAGGGGCTGTCCAGGTTGAAGATGTGATGCTCTGGTTTGGATTCATCATCCACGCTGTCGAAGCCGTCCACCTGCAGGAGAGACAACCCCGGGGTGGGATGGTCACCCCTCCAGCAGGAGATCTGCCCCAGTCCTCAAGCTGGGTCCAGGCTGGGGGTCGCAGGTGTCACCGGTGTCCCCCGTCCCCCTCCCCGGGAGAAGGACGCGGTGCTCACGTGCTCCAGGAAGAGGTGCAGCTCTGGGTGTTGGGCAGGGTTGACGGTGGCCTCGTAGAGGGGCAGGAAGATGTTCTCCAGCATCTCCTGGAAGTTGGCCAACTGCTTCTTCGTCCGGTAGACATCACTGCAGGGGGACGGACCCCACTCAGAGCCGGCTGTCCCATCCCACCCCACCCCAGCCATCAGTGGGGTGTCCTTGGTCTCCCCACCCAGGACATGGCCCCAGTTGAGGGTATCTGCCCCCCACCCCGTTACTCACAAGAGCCGGGGCACCTGCACGAGCCAGCGGACGTTGTTGGAGTGGACGCGGTGGTTGACGGCCCAGCGGGCCAGCTTGTCCCACTCGTCCCGGGAGCGGCCGTAGATGGAGAGCCGCAGCTCGGCGTTTTGGTACTTGCTCTCCTCCAGGTCAGACATCACCTCCTGCCGGGGAGGGGCAAGTGTCACCCCTCGGCTACCGGGGAGGGGGACCTGGGTGGCATTGCCACCATGGGCATTGGAGGAAGGGAGGGAGATGTGGAGGGTCACCCATCAGGGCCGCTCACCTTGATGATGTGGGCAAAGTACTTCCCTGAGACGCGGTTGTCCGTCTTGATGAAGATCTCCCGCAGGATGGACTCGCCGATGGGATTGTACTTGGCGTTGAACTTGTCAAAGCGGTGGAAGGTGTTGCGGTCCTGGCAGGGGGATGCAGAGGTGAGCTGAGACCCCTCATCACCCCAGAGCCACCACAACATCCCTATCCAGAGCCCCCAGCATCCCCCACCCCACCCTTGGACAACCCCTGGAGAAGATCCCCCACCCCGGCCAGAGATGGGCTGGGGGCCCTGCTCATCTCCAGGATTTGGGGGTGTCCCCCGTACCGCGTGGACATCCAGTGTGTCCACGCTCAAGTCGTAGGCGGTGAGGTTCATCGTCTCGAAGACTTCCTTGAGCGTCTGCTCCTTGCCCTTCTCCACGTGGACGATTTCATCCAGGTGCTTCTTCATGGCCCGCTTGATGAAGCGCAGGAGATGCTTCTGGTTCATGCAGGACGAGGCGTGGATGTGGGTGTCCACCTGCACGGCCAGAGGTGATGCTCAGCCCCGACAGCCTCCAAGTGTTCCCCGGTCAAGCCAGGACCCCCACCACGAGCCGGCGGGTACCTTGCGGATATTGTAGAAGTCGCGGTGGGGCACCTTCTTCTGAGCCGCCAGCTCCTTCATCTCGTTGAGCAGCACGTGCATCTGGAACTTGGAGCTCAGGTACTGCAGCCGGCGGTAGCAGAAGGATTTGCTGCCCAAGGCGGGGAGGGGACATCAGTTTGGGGGAGAGGAGGGAGAACATCCAGCCCCGAAAGGCTGGTGCCCACCAGGATGAGGGGACGCTGCTCTGGACTCTTGGACCCCCCTCCCTGTGCACGGCAACCATGAGCGAGGACGGACGCACGGACACGGGAGCTGCACCAGTACCATGTGTCATAGCCACCGCCGTGTCCTCTGGTGCTGTCCCCAAGGTTCCGTCCTCCCCGAGACATCCCCATGGCGGGACCCCCCAAAAATACCCCCATGGTGGGACCCTTCTCCTTACATGGGCCCGTTGATGATCAAAGCCATGAGGAAATTCATGTCGGCGATGAACTCCTGCAGGTCGGGGTACGGCAGGTCCAGCTCCGTGCTCCTGGGTGGGGACAGAGGTAGGTCACACGTGGGGACGTGGTCCGGTGGGCTCCCTCCATGCCCCACGCCACCCACTGCAGGCCCCCAGCAAACTCATCACACCAGTGAGCGACTGCCCCCATGCCTCCCGACTCACTTGTCGGTGAGGTCCTGCTTGGTGTAGACGTGCACCACGCCGTCCACCATCTTCAGCCCGAAGCCCAGATCAGCCGGCATGGTCTGGGGGTCCCACGTCTCGTAGGGGTGCTGCTCGGCAAACGGGGGGTGCACGGGGGCATCTGCGGCCGGGAGACACCCAACCAGACGTGCATCATCGGATGGCTCCCCCAAAGCCCCGGCATCCCATCCCAGCGTGAAAACCCCACCACCCCATGCTCACCGGCGGCCACGGGGGTCTCGGGCACCTCCTCGTAGCCGCGGGTCTCCAGGGGTTTCTCGGAGAGCTCCTGCAGGTACCGGGCGGTGGTTTTGCAGAAGCTCTGCAGCGACAACCCCATGTACTTCTCCCGTAGGAACAACGCCTTCACCACGCTCTTGGCCGCATCCAGAAGGTCCGTGAAGGGCACCTGGGGAGGAGGAGACCAAAATAAACCAACCCCAAGGTGGGGTTGACACCCTGAAGACCTTCGCCCGGTTCTGGTGGGTGGGTGGGTGGGGGGGGGGGAGGCTCACCCCGCACTTCTCCTCCCCGGAGATGGTGACCCGCTGGAACTCCCGCTCCAGCAGCGCCTCCCGCTCCTTGGGGACGTGGTCCACCAGGTCCTCGCTCTGCTCCTTGAAGAGCCTGTGGGTACGGACGGTGGCTGGTGAGAGGGTGACACGGTCTGTCCCCATCCCTGTGTCCCCGTGTGCGCCCCCCGGGAGCAGCACCAGCACCCACCCCGGGGACTGTGTCCAGCCCCAGGGTGGCAGGAGGGTGACCAGGGATGCCACCATCAGGTTTGGGCAGCTGGGTGCCACCCATGTCCCCGTTGGCGGTGGCATGGTGTGTCCCCCCCCCCCCCAGACACATCCCCCAGCCCCACACAAGCACAATGAAAAGTTGGGGGGGGGGGGGAGAGGAAGGGGGGAGGACAGAGAACGAAATAACTCGTGACAGAGACAACTCCCAAGCGGAGACAGGAGGGAGGAGGACACGTAGCATCGCACCCCCTGTCCGGGGAGGGGTGACAGGGCCAGGATGGGGTCCTGTGCCACCAGTGGGGTTGGGCCCCCCCTCCCCAGCTCACCCCAAACCCCCCCTCCCCAACCCCACCCCCCCTTTTCGGGTGCATTAACCCCTTCAGTGCCAGCGAGAGCAGCCGGGTGGGGACCTTTCAGCTCTGTGTTTGGGGAAGCGGTTTGGGGAGGCCAGGTCAAGAGCGGGGCCGGGGGGGGTCCCCGATACTGTGTGTCCCCCCCCGCCCCGTGTCCCCAGCCGGTGGCACCGAGCCGGACACTCACTGTAAGTCCGCGGCACTGTCAATTTTCAAGAAGTCCTGTTTGGCTCTGAGCAAAATGTCGGGCTCAAGTCTGGGGACAAGCAGGCAGCAGCGGGGTGGGGGACACACGGGGACAGCCGGGGGGGGTTGGGGGGGGTGGGAGAGAGGGGCCGGGGAGAGAAAACACCCCGTTAATGCCGAAAACAACAAAAACCACACAGAAACGAGAAAAAAAATAAACGAAAAAGGGGACACTAAGCGCAACACCCACGGGAGAGAGGACACAGAGCGGGCACAGAGGACTGACAGCCCCCCCCCCGCCCCCGGGGGCACCCAGGGTGGTGGGTGGTGGTGGCCTGTCCCCATGCGGGGACCCCGTCCCATGGAGAGGGGGGGACACACACACACCACACATGACCTCCCCTCCCGGCTTACTTGACGTCCTGGCTGATCTGGCGTTCGAGGCGCTGCCGCCGCTCCTCCAGCTGCTCGATGGGGCTCTCCTCCGGGAACTCGTAGGGCGCCGTCCGCATCTCGCTCTCGGCCAGCGAGCGGCAGAACAGCTCCTGCCCGGATCATCCCTGTCGTGAGCTGTGCCCGGTCTCAGCCCGCGGGGTTGGGAGGGGGACGGTCGTGGGGGTTTCCCCCCCCTCCCCACCCCCCCCAAACCAAGCTGGAAAGGTGGGGGGAGGAGGGTTTGGGGTCGTGGGTGGGAGAGGATGGGAGGGGGAAGGATGGAGGTGAGACCCCCCCCCCCCCCCCCCCCACACACACACAGCCCTGAGGCCTGGCAAACTCGGTGCACGGGACCCACCTCCGCGATCTCCTTGTATTTGCCGTCCATGGAGGTGCGCAGGTCGACGGGGAAATGCTTCAGGCAATGGGGGGTCCCGGGCAGGGAACGTGCTGACTGCAGGGGCCGGGACCCCGGCCCACCCCGCAACTCTGCAGACACCGGTACAACGTGAGCTGGGGGGGGGGGGGAGGGCTTGGACCCACCACCACCCGGGCAGGGAGGGGTTAATCAGCCCCTCCACAGCCCCACCCCCCCACAAAACTGGGATCCTGGTCCCCGAAGTGGTGATGGGGAAACTGAGGCAGCTCAAGGGCAGGAGAGACACCCCCCCCTCTGCCCCCCCCCCCCACCTCGGTGCACTGGGGGGGGGGGCTGCTGGCCCCATCGGGGGGTGTAACGAGCCAGCAGCGTTAGTGAATGAGGGGCTTGGGGGTGGGAGGCAGGACCCCCGCTGGCATTGGGGGGGGCAGGACGCTGGGGTCCCCCCCATCACCCCCCCCCCCCCCCCTCCTCTCAGCCGGGCTGCTCCATCCACCCCATCCCTCTGTCCGCCCCCCTCCACCAGCGCCAGCGCTAACCCCCCCCCCCGCCCCATCCATCCTCCTGCCCCCCCCCTCAATCCAGCGTGAAAGGCACCACCACGGGGGGGAGCACCCCCAAACTGCGAGAGAGGGGGGGCAACGCCCTCTCCCCCCCCCCCAGCAAACAAACCCCATCACCCCGACACCCCCCCCAGAACATCCCCGGCTCCTACCTGCCCTGGGGCCGCGGGGTCGGGGGGGGCTGCCCGGTGTGTCCCCCCCCCCCCCCCGCTGCCACACACCCGGCCCGCAGAGCGCAGGGGAGGGAGGGGGTGCAGCATGAGGGGGGGGGGAGAGCCCGACCTGGCCCCCCCCCAGCCCCCCCCCGGCGTCAGGGGACCCCCCCCCCGGGTGCCAGCACCCTCCTCTGCACCCCCCGCACCCACCACCCTCATTGCCAAACCCCACCATAGAGCAAGCTGGGGGGGGAGGCACTGGAAATCAGGCCCCACTGGTTAAACTGGGGCCACCAGTAAGAGCCACCCACCCAGCACAGCTTGGGGGGTGAACCCAGGCGTCATGGCCCCCCCCCCCCCGACGAGCCTCCCACCCCATTTGCCCCCCGTAGCGCATCCTCCCCACATCACCCAAAGCAGAATGGAGCGGGGCTGGGGAGCAGCCCCCCACCCTGCCCATTGCTGAGGTCTGGGGTGGGGAAACTGAGGCACAACCCGCCGGGCAGGGGGTGCTTCACCGCCCGGTACCCCCCACGCACACGCGTGTGCGAGAGCGTTTCAGCCGGAGCCGCCCTCTCCCCTGCCTCAGTTTCCCCACCACACAGGTACCTGTGGGTGTCCACCCGCGGTGCGTGCCCACCCTCGCTGGGCAGCGCTGGCAGCCGGTGGCACCCTGGCAAGGCTGGTGCCTGTGTCACCCAGGGCTGGGATGGCACCAGTGTCACCCGGGTTGTGCCCAACAGTGCGTCACCCAGGGCACGGCTGGTGCACAGTGACACCCAGGTTGCCCTGTGCCACCAGGACATGCCCATCACCCTGTGCCACCCACCCGGGACATGCCTGCCACTGTGTGCCACCCACGGCCGAGAGCAGCCCTAGTAGCACCCTGAGCCCCCGCCAGCAGCAGCGCCAGCCAGGTGCCAACCGCAAGGTGCCACCTCGCCCACCCCATGCCACCATCACCCCCTGCCACCAGACCCCGACAAGCACCCAGTGCCACGCGACCCCCAGCCACGGTGCCAGCCGACACCACCCACGGGATGACACGTGAAGCCGCCCCCCCCCTCAACACCAGCACCCTGACCCCCCGCAGGGGTCCCACCACCCCGCACCCCCCCAGCCCCAGCACTTCCCTCCCCGCTCCTCCTCCTCCTCCTCCTCCTCCTCCTCCTCCTCCCCGGCACACACCACCCGCTGCGCCACTGCTCCGCCGCAGAGGCCCCCTCACCCTGCGCTGAGGGGGGGGGGGACACACACAGAAGACACCCCAACACTACTGCACCCCTCAGCCCCCGGCAGCGGGAGGGTCAGCTCAGCAGCCCAGACGCCACGGTGATGGGCACGCCACCCCAAAGCACCCCTAAGCAGCAACCCCCCCCAAACATATACAGCCCCCCCTCTGTAGCACGCACATCAGGCCCCCCCCCACACTGCAGCATCGCCCCCCGGGCTTGGCGTGACCAGCGGCCTGGACCACCCCGTGGGTTGCCGGGACCCTGCCGGGGTGTGGGGTGGGGGGATCAGCCCCCACGGGAGGTCAGGGGTGGGGGCTCGGGGGGGGGGGCTCACCTGCGGGGCTGGGGGCCTGCAGGCTGCCCCGCTTCTTGAAGGGGTACTTGGCCGGGGCGGCCGAGGACATGGCAGCTCCTGGGGCGGCGGTGACGGGGTTGGCAGTGGTGGCGATGGTGGTGGCGGGGTTGGCGGTGGTGGTGACGGGGTTGGCGATGGTAAGCGGGGTTGGCGATGGTGGTGACGGGGTTGGCGATGGTAAGCGGGGTTGGCGGTGGTGGTAGCGGGGTTGGCGGCGGTGGTGGCGGCGGGGTTGGCGGTGGTGGTGGTGGTGGCGGCGGCGGGGGCCCCCGGGGGCCCCGGCGGAGACTCTTACGGCAGCAAGGCGGCAGGGCCGAGCGATGGCTGCCGCTCCCTCCCCTGGTTGATGATTGATGCAGGAAACCCGGGGCTGGACCAAAGTCCCCGGCGGAGCCAGGCCGGAAGCCGGGGCCGAGGAAGAGGATGGGGCGGGAGGAGGATGTGGGCAAGGAGGAGGAAGAGGAGGAGGAGGAGGAGGAGGAAGGTTCTCGGAGCAACCAGCCCTGCTGCAGCGCTGGGCGGGGGCTCGCCCTGAGATGGGTGCTGTGCACCCTAGGGATGCGATGCTGAGTGAGACACCCCCCCCTCTGGGAACAGCCGTGCCCCCCCCCCAAGCAGGCATTGTAGCCCCCCCCCTCCCCAAAGAGGGGGTGTCATACTCCCTGAGAGATGGTATTGGACTCCCCCAAAATGGCAGCGGCACGTCCCACAACAGGGTGCCACCCCCCCCGAGATGGGCATTGTGCCCCCCCCCCACCAAGATAGGCATTGTGCCCCCCCCCGAAGACAGGGTGTCATTCCCCGCCCCCCCCCCCCCCCAGACACGGGCATCATCCCCATCAGAGTCGGGGTACCGCACCCCCAAAGCGGCAGCTCTGTACCCCCCGGCTGGGCACTGCACCCCCCAACAGGCATCCTCACCTCCGGGATGGGCATCCCCCTCCCCAGGGTGGGCGCTGTGCCCCCCAACACAGACCGTCGCCCCCCCCCCCCCCATTAGACATTGTACCCCCCAAAAAAGACTGAGTACCCCCAAAATGGGGCATTGCCTCCTCCAAGATGAGCATCCCCCCCCTCACATGGGGTACCGCACCCCAAAAGAGGGGACTCACACTCCGTCACCAGCCCCCCCCCCCCCAAAACACACCCTGCAAGGGGGGGCTGGGTGCCCTCAGCACCCACAGGGGATGTCCCCCGGGGGGTAACAGCATAGGGCCTGACACCCCCAGCCCCCCAAACCCCCCCTTGCCCCCCAGCCAAGCTGGAGTCACCATCATACAGGGGACCCCCCCACCCCAGAAGCAGGACCCGGCTGTGGGGGTGCCGGGGGGGTGACACGTCCTTGCCCATCTGTCCCTACCTACGCCGGTGGCTCCCGGTGCCGCGACCTCGAGTGCTGGGGACGGGTTTGGGTGGGTGCTGGGGAGGCGTTTGGGTGGGTGCTGGGCTGTGTCCCCACCGAGTGCCCGGCCGAGTCCCCTAATCCGGCACCGGAGCAGGGGGGGTATTTTTAGCCGCTGCCGGAGCGAGGGAATGCCACCCGCCAGGGCCCGTCCCACACCCCCCCCCCCCCCCCCCGTGTCCCCCACCCCATCCCGCTGTCCCACGGAGGGCGAAAGGGGACAGCGAGGTGACGCCACCCGTCAGGGCCACCTCTGTGCCAGGCTGGGGGGGCACAACTGCCATCGGGGAGGGGGGGACAGTAGGGACACCCAGCTTGAGCTCTGGGCTATGGGCGAAAGCTGTGTCCCCTCCCCAGCACCGTCCGTCCCCCCGCTGTGACACCAGCTGGGGGGTGTGGGGGGGTGTTGGTATTTTAATTGGACCCCCTTCATTAGCGCCAAGTTAATTAGAGGCTCAGAAGGGGCTTTGTGTCCGCGGGGACAGCGGGGACAGACTGTCCCCATGCCACCGCGGCTGGCAGGGATGGCAGGGGGGAGCTTGGGGACACACACACACACACACACACACACACGCCAGGTGGGATGTGGGGACACCAGTAAGGGGACGTAAAGACCCCAGTGACCCTGTAGGGTGCAGGGATTTAGGGGAACTTAAACCCAAATACCGGGGACCCGCAGCACCTTTGGGGGGGACCCGACACCCTAACCCAGCGCTGCCGGTGGGTCCCCCCTGCGGTGCCACCCCTGCACCCAAAATCAGCCCTGGCAGGACAGGGTGGGGGCTCCCACCTGCCCCCCCGGGGTGTGGGGGGACCCTGTGGTCCTGCTGGCCCGGGGGATGGGTGCTGGGCTGGGGAGGGGGGTACTGAGCCCAGGGGGAGGGGGAGGGGAAGGAGGAGGAGGAGGAGGAGGAAGGCTGAGCCCACGATCCCATTAAAGAGCTTAGGCAGTAGGAGGGCGAGGGGCAGCACCCAGCAGGGCAGGATTAGGGGGGCTCGTTACCCACCCGGGGTAATTAGCTCCCTTTCCCCTGCAGGAGAAATCCCCCAGCGCCGCCGTCCCCCTGCCACCGCCCCCGCAGCTCCCGGGGACCCCACGGCTCCCGGGGTTGGGGGGGGTGACAGGAGCAGGGGGCTGACCCCATCCCCAATGCCAACCCAGCACATGGGGGGACACAGCCCACGGATATGGGGGGTGCCCCAAACCCACGTACCCCCCTGAGCCATCCCGGGGGACACGAGGCGTCCCTGTCCCCCGCGGGCAGGGGGTGTCAGGCCGCCTGCCCCCTTATGTAAAGCCCTGTGCCCACCTCCCCGAGATGCTCCGTCTTTTTTTTTTTTCCTGAGCCCTAATCTTTGCCATCTTGGGCTAATTGGATTTCCTGGGTCACATGGTGAGATAAAAAGTCCCCAAATCCCACGGTCCAAAAAAATCAGGTTATCCATGGGGAATTAAGGGAGAGAGCGGGGGGCAGCCGGCCCGCGAGGACCCACCGAGTTCTGCCTGCTGCGGGACACCCCGACATCGGAGCGGCGGGTACCCGGCTTGGCCTTTCGGGGCTCCTCTTTCTCCCCGCATCGCCCACCGCCCGCCCCTGGGGTGCGCGCGCCGTTCCCCGCGGAGAGCTGGAAGAGCCTGGGGACCTAGAGGAGCTCGAGGCGTTAGAGGAGGAAGACGAGGCCATGGGGAGCGGGGCCAGCGCGGAGGACAAGGAGATGGCCAAGAGGTCCAAGGAGCTGGAGAAGAAGCTCCAGGAGGACGCGGACAAGGAGGCCAAGACGGTCAAGTTGCTCTTGCTTGGTAAGGGTGGAGGGGACGTCTCGGAGGAAGTGGGAGGTGTCCCCCTGTCCCCACCTGGTATGGGGGACCCCCTTGATGCTGGGGGGGGGATGCGGCCGCTGGGGACAAGCAAGGGGGGCAAAAGCAACCAGGGACAGGGAGAGGCTGTCCCCAACCCCGTCAGCTCTTCATGCTCTGCTTTCCTTCGTCCCAAGGAGAGCCCCTTCCCTGCAGCTCGTTAGTTAGCCCTCGTTAGCCTGACGAGTTGCCATTAGCGAGCAGAGGTTGTCCCACCAGCTGGATGTCCCCCAGGGTTGTGCCTGGGAAGAGCCGAGGGTGGCATCAGCTCTTAGTGGCGACTAGATGGGTGGCGGGGATGAAGGGGACAGCGTGGGGACAGGGAAGAGACCAGGACACCAGGTCCCACCCGGGCCAGGCACATCCCAGGGGGGGTCAGCAAGACCCCCGCGAGCTGCTGCCACCAGCACCCCCAAACCCTGCTGCTGGGTGCAGGGCGGGAGGGGACAGTCCCTTGGGGGACCCCTCGCACCCCGCTTGGGCAGCGGGGTGACCCCACGGGGAGACATCGGGGCCCCGCGGGGCAGGGACCGGCGGCGGGAGCTTATCCAGGTGGGGGGGCCGGGGGTCAAGGCGATTAGCACCCTAATTCTAAGCAGCTTCCTGCGCTGCCCTAAGCCGCTTACAGCACCGAAGCCATTGCCGGCGGTTTCTGCGGCGGGCGGGAGGTGTGGGACCCCGGGGACCGGCAGCCCGGTGGGTCCCCACCACCCCTGGGGGTCCCCGAGGTGTGATCCAGCTCTGGGTGTAAGGGGTGACAGGAGGTGGCATGGGGACGATGGCACTGGGGGGAGGAGGATGGGCTGGGGAGAGTGGAGCAGGAGGGAGAGCGGCTCCGGTCCCCGCGCCGGTGCCCATCACTGTGGCATCAGGCCTGCGGTCTGTCCCACCCTGGCCAGTGCTAAGGTGTCCTCCCACCCTTTTCCAGGGGCTGGAGAGTCGGGCAAGAGCACCATCGTGAAGCAGATGAAGTGAGTATGGCCTGAGGCACCCAGATTGGGGGGGGGGGGGGGGGGGTGTCACCAGGATGAACCCAACCCTTGGACAGCCCCGGCTGGGACACCGGGGGGTGGTAGGACCTCCCCATGTCATGCTGGTGGTGGCACCCTGCTGATTCCCAGGGTGGGGTGATGCTGGGAGGGAGGAGGGGGTAGCCCAGGGTGCTGGAGCTTGGGGCTGATGCCTCTGTGGCCCCCCCCCCCCACCCCCCACCCCCCAGGATCATCCACCAGGATGGCTACACGCCTGAGGAGTGCATGGAGTTCAAGGCCATCATCTACGGCAACATCCTGCAGTCCATCCTGGCCATCATCCGCGCCATGTCCACGCTGGGCATCGACTACGCCGAGCCATCCCGCGCGGTCAGTCGGGGCGGTCGTCCCCGTGTCCCCCCCGCCAAAACCCACCGCGCCGACTGAGGGGATGCGGGGCTGGGGAGCCCCCGGAGCCGGGGTCTGTAGCGGCCCCGTGCTGCCCCCCCCAGCCCCCTGCCCAGCCCTGGGGGCTTTTTGGGGGAGAGGGGCCACGGGTGGGATGGTGGCAAAGGGTCCCTCTTGCAGGATGATGGCCGGCAGCTCTTCAACCTGGCCGACTCCATCGAGGAGGGCACCATGCCCCCCGAGCTGGTCGACTGCATCAAGAAGCTGTGGAAGGATGGAGGGGTGCAGGCTTGCTTCGAACGAGCCGCCGAGTACCAGCTCAACGACTCGGCCTCGTAGTGAGTGGGGTCACCAGCCGAGGGGGGGGGGGGACAGGGATGTGGCTGGGGACACCCCCCCCCCGCCCCAGCTGCTCATTGCCATTTCCAACCCAGCCTGGCAAAATCAATCCCCTCCCTGGTCCTGGGAATACCCTGGGGCTGCCGTCCTCCATCCCACCGGTGCCGTCCTCCATCCCACCACTGCCATCCTCCATCCCACTGGTGCCAGTCGGCTGCAGCCCCCCGCCGTGCCCCCCCCCAACGTCCCTGCAGCCCCCCAGCTCCCCCAGGAATGGCACTGTCTTGGAGTCCCGGTGTTTGGCAGAGCTCAGCCCCCCAACCATCCCCAAAAAGGCATCGAGAGGGGGGGGACAGGGACAACACCAGGACACGGGCAGCCCCTCGGCAGCAGGTCACATCCGTCCTGTCCCCCCCCCCAGTTACCTGAATCAGCTGGACAGGATCACGGCCCCCGGTTACCTCCCCAACGAGCAGGACGTGCTGCGATCTCGAGTGAAGACCACGGGCATCATCGAGACCAAGTTCTCGGTCAAAGACCTGAATTTCAGGTGGGTGGGTGGCCCCCCACCCCATGATCCCCCCCAACCCCAACGGTGAGGAGAGGGTTTGGGGGTGAACCTGATGCTCCAGGGACCCCCAACCCCACCTGGAGCAGGGATGGTCGGTCGCTGCATCCCTGACACCGCCGAGGACAGGGTGCTGGGACCATCGCGTGGGGGGGTGGCAGGACCAGAAGTGTCACCCCCCCACACACCCCATCCTTGTCCCCTCCCCAGGATGTTCGACGTGGGAGGGCAGAGATCGGAGCGCAAGAAGTGGATCCACTGCTTCGAGGGGGTGACCTGCATCATCTTCTGCGGGGCGCTGAGCGCCTACGACATGGTGCTGGTGGAGGACGATGAAGTGGTGGGTCGGGGTCCCAGAGGTGCCCGGCCATAGCTCGGTAGCTGAGGGGGAGAGGAGCCGGGTGCTTCAAGGGGGTGACAGAGGGAGGGAGGGAGGGGGCCAACACTCTGTGCCATCTGATGCTCCGGGAAAGGGGTGGGAGACACGGGATGGAGCTGGCTCCCACCCAGTTGCACCCAGTAAACGTCTCAGCACTTACTCTGGGGCACAAGCAGTCCAACCAAGGCAAAATGCAGGTCCTGGGGCCGCACGTCCACCCTGCCGGGCTGCCCACAAGGAAACCCCCGGTCCTTCCGAGCAGCCAAGGGCAAAGCAGCTCCCGATGCTGACCTCCTCCCGAGAGCCACCGTCCCACCAGGGAACGCTTCCACGTGCAGCAAAACCACCCGAGCAAAACCCAAAGGAGCCGGCCCCGGCGCAGGAGGGGAGGAAGAGAGGCGAACCGGTCTCAACGAAGGAAAATCTCGCCCCAGAGGCACCTCTTGCCTCGCCGTGCCCTCCGAGGCGGGCAGGGAAGCAGCAATAAGGAGCAGCTTTCACCCTCCCGGCAAGCGGCAGCGGGGAGAAGTACGGCACAAGGTCATTAAGCGAAGCCCTCCGGGTGCCCAGCTCTGGCAGAGCTGCTGCTCCAGCACCAGGGGAAAGCAGCTTCGAGGGCAGAGGTCTGGAAAGGAGGAACACGACAGCCCCGAAACGGGTCATTTCTCAGAAGAAATAAAGGGGTGAAGACGAGCAGAGCAGGAGAAGCAGGCTGCCTTCTCCCCTGCCTAGGGGACTGCGGCAAAGCATCCTCGCTGGCATCTCCTACGGCGGCCGATCCCGCAGACGCTTCCCGGCGCTCTGGGGTCCAAACGCCTTCGCCAGGAGCTGGGCCAGGGTCGGGGTCCGCCAGCCCTGGGGCTCGCCAAGGCCGAGCAGGAGCACGCAGCCCTTCCTCAGCCATGAAGCAGCAGCGGGTGTAAGGCATGTAGGGGAAGGCGAGAGCGTCTTTCCCATCCAAGGCCTCAGGAGAGGCTGTAACGCTTCCCCCGGGCAGGATGGAGCAGGATTTTGGCCAAAGCCGGCCCTGCAGGCGCCCTGCTCGCTGAAGCCGTACAGAAAAGCTGCTGCAGTAGGAAGGTGGACAAGGCAAAAACATCCCTGTCACCCCTACACAGCTGCCATACAAAGGTGGAGGAGATCCGCCTTCCGTCAGCACAGCAGCAAAAGCCCACGGTCGGACTCAGCTCCAGCTGGATGGAACCTCTTCCTCCCGAGGATGCTCCTGCAGCAATCTAGAAACAGCACATCTGATTTAAAGCCAGAGCTTTTCCTCTTCCCTTCTCCTTTCCGAAGCTGCAGATAACGGCTGGGGCCGCGGTCCAGCAAGAGCATCCCGCAGCACGGCCTGGGCGATGGGGATGGCAGCTTGACATCCCAGCAGGGCTGGGAGGTTTCCCCGGATAATTTTCCCAGCACGATCACCGTAATCCTTCATTTCTGAACATCCCAGAAGCTGCCAGGAGGGATCGGAGCATCGCGCTGCCCGGAGCTGCTTCACGCCGCTCCCTATCCCGAGCACCACCTGGATTTATCCGGGTTGCTCGCACCATGGCACGGGGGGTTTTTTCGGATGGGCAAGAGGGACTCTGGGTGCAGGCAGGGGACAGGCAGCAGAGCCATTCGGCGCTGCGGCAAACAGGAGCATCCCCGGCAGCACGGGGAAAAGCTCTCGTCTCGGGAATGGCGGGGTTTGGGGGGCTGCAATGGCCAAAAGGGGTTTGTAAATTCATTACAAACCCGGCGCTTCGTGCCAACGAGCCTGTTCGCTTGCAGAACCGCATGCACGAATCCCTGCACCTATTCAACAGTATATGCAACCACAAGTTCTTTGCCGCCACGTCCATCATCCTCTTCCTCAACAAGAAGGACCTTTTCGAGGAAAAGATCAAGAAAGTCCATCTCAGCATTTGCTTCCCAGATTACGACGGTGAGTCAGTTTGTTCCCCCTCCTCGAGACACCCCCCCCCCCCCCCAAACCACGGTCTCCGGCGGGGAGCCGCGTCGTCCCGACGCGGACGCAGCGTCTCGGGTTCAGGTTATGCTGGATCAAAGTCAAGTCCCTGGAGGTAGGAACGGAGGAGAGGGCAGATGTGGCCTCGGGAAGGTGTTTGGAAGGATTGAAATGGGATAAAATGGCGCTTTTTTAAATTGCTTTGCTAGGTGCAGTGACCACCCAGGCCTTCTCCTCCTCCTCCTCCTCCTCTGGAGGGAGATTTCAGAGCTAGCTCTTAAAGACAAGCCTTAAGCATCCCCTGGTCCTCGCCCAGCTCTGATGATCATCTCCCACGGGAGCAGCTCGGCAGCAGCAGCAGCGTTTCCTCCCTCCGCAGGTCCCAACACGTTCGAAGACGCAGGAAATTACATCAAGACCCAGTTCCTTGATCTCAACATGCGAAAGGACGTGAAGGAGATCTACAGCCACATGACCTGTGCCACAGACACGCAGAATGTCAAATTCGTCTTTGACGCCGTCACGGATGTCATCATCAAAGAGAACCTCAAGGACTGCGGCCTCTTCTGAGCAGCTGGGTGGCAGGTACCTGAGAAACGGTTCTTTAACCACGAAAGAAAAAAATAAAGGGGTTGGGGAAGGGGAGGGGGGGGGGGAACGAGGATGCGGCAGAGCCCGCTCCACCCCGCTCTGCAGGGCGATGGGATGTGGGTGTCCCCCCCCCTCCCCAGGCTTTGCCATCAAACGTGGCCTGGAAGTCCCTGCTGGCAGAGCAGGGGAGGGGAGGATGCGCTGGGACTAGCGAGGACCGGGGGGTTTGGGGGTCCCACCAGCCCCAGGGGGAGGTCAGCGTCCCCGTGCAGAGCTCCGGTGGGGGTTCAGTTCCCTTCCCCAGCAGCCTCCCAAGCGGGGTGAGCCTCAGCCCGGTTATTACGTTGAACTCGTTTTGTCAGACGGCTTCACACCCTCGCACGCGGAGCGAGATGAAACCAGCAGATTATAGCCCAAATGATGCAGCTGAGCAAGATCGAAGCATTTTATCTCGGGGCCTCCTCTTGCCACAACACCGTCACCGGTGCCGCGTCGGTTTGCAGCCCGGTGGGGGAGGCGGTTACGGCAGCCTCGGCTCGTGGGAACAACCCGAGCAATACCCGAGCGCAGCAGGGAGAAGGCACGGGAATCCCACGCCAGGCTCTGCTTCCCCTGGCCTTTTAGCTCCTCACCGCGAAGGTTTAATTCGGGTTTATAACCCTCGTTCTTACGCCTGCATTCACCCGCTCGCCCGAGCCGCGGGGGGAATTTCTTCCCCTCTCCCCACTTTCCGAGCAGCTCCCAGCCACCGGCTTCGACGCTTTGTTTTTCAGGGAACCTCCGGCGCTTCCCTTGTCCCTGAACATTAATAGAGAAGCAAGAAAAAAAATAAAATAAAATAAAGCAGGCAGGCAGGCAGCTTCCCCGCAGGCAGAGGCAGGCTGCGGCAGGACGGGGGGGGGGCGCAGCCCTCGGCCGCCAGCTCTGCATTGTGCTGCGAACAAAGCTGCTTTCTAAGGAGAGCACTCGGCAGCCTTCGACCGAGAACCCGCTCCTAGCATCGAGGAAAATATATAAATACAGTGCCAAGGCAGCAGGCAGGGAGGCCCTGCCTTCTCCCGAGGTTGCAGGCAGCAGCAAAAGCCGCAGGGGTTGATCAGGAAGGGAATACCAGGCGTAACACTGCAGGCTTTTTGCCGCTGCCTGGGTCAGAGCGTTTAAGCCGACGAGTTTTTTTTCCGTCGCCGAGCGCGGTGCAACGAAAAAGTTGCTCCTCTACAGGCGCCCTTCCTGCGCCTTGCGCCCTTACAACCTTAACCGCCTTGTCTGAAAGCGTTTAACCCCCTCTTCTTTCTTCCTTCCCGCTAGAAGAGGAAAGGACTTCCAATTTCACAGCGCCGTTCTGCTGAGCAGAGCCAAAAGGATTAACCAAAAAAATAAGTTACTCGGACCCCACTTTTTCTATGACCCGCCCAACCAAGCCACCTATTTTCAAGCCCAAAATAAGAAGGGGCTGAAGCTGAACTTCCTGCTCCCTTTCGTGGCCATTTCCTCTTTTTTATTTTTTTTTAAAAAGAAAGAAAACCCTGCTCTCTGCAGTGCCTGGAAGGCAGCATTTAAAAATGAGATCTGGAGCGGTTTGACACCAAAAAGCACACGGTCCCCGGTACGCCAGCCAGAAAAATGAATATTAAGCCATCGTCCTTCCTCCCTGCCGCAGCCGGGCAAGCACAGCGTGCTCGGGGAGAGCCAGCGGCATCGCTTCTGCGGGAGGCAGGGACAGGCCTTCCTCCCCTGCCCGGCCCTCTGCAGCTAGCGGCTTCCCTTTTATCAAAGCTGAATTAATCCAACGAGGAGTTTCGGGGAAGGCGGAGGCTGGGTCACCTACGCGTCGCTCCCGGGAACCAACCTCAGTCCTTCGGCAGGAGAAATTAGGGGGGGTTTTTTGAGACTTGAACGAATTTTTCTCCAGAGCAGTGGTCAGGCTGTAGCTGCTGGCGGGCAAGGAGCAGGCAGGAGCACGTGCATTCGGGTCCGGGGAAGCATCACGCCCACGGAAGAGGAACGGGCTGGATAAAGAGGAAATGGTTACTTGAAAGATTTTCGTTCTGCTATTTAGAGCTGTATTTGCTCTTTACTGTTTGTAAATAAATCTACGCTGGTACTGTAGCCAAGTCCTGTACCCTCTCACTGTTTACTGCAGAGCTCACATATGCAGCTTCGTTTAACTGTAGGAAAAACCAAAATAAAGAAATACGCATGAGATGGATGTCTATCATTTCTCCCGCTTCGATTTCTCCGTCATAACTGTTCCCAAGCCCCGTTCCTGTGTCCGAGAGCTTGGATCAAGGAACATTTTACATTCTTTGCATTCAATCCCGCACTCGGTGCGCACGTGGATCCCTCACCGGGATCAACCGGTGGCCCACGTACAGCAGAGCGGGGCCACCGCCGTCCTCCCCGGCACCCGGCGGGGATGGAGGCCACCAAGCCACCACCAACCCAAAAACCTTCCCGACGAAAGCAGCCTCCCCGCCCGGGCGAGATAAAGCGGGGCCGGGCCTCTATCGCAGCTCCAGCATCCGTCGGGAAGCGCCGTGCTGTTGCAATCCAATTACCGGGGAGGTTTGCACAAAGTTGTTTAAAAGGCGAGTTGTGCCACGCGTTAGCGTGAAGCTGTAGTGAAGGCTCAAGGCTGGCTAGAAGGGAATTGTCAGGCAGTCAGTAGAGCTCAAGGCAGTTCGGGAAAGTTTCCGGAACAGAAATATACTCCTCTTTGTAACTGCTGAGCAGCGCTGCGTGTCGGACACCCAGCAGACCCCGTGGGGCAGCCACTTACAGCACCCACGAGCATCCCTGAAGTACGTCCTTCTGTATTTCTAGGCAAGCGTCTTCGAAACTGCTTACATCTACCTCACGTAAGAGCAGCCGGAGCACTCATTTTCCCATCAGGTTCAAAAGAGGCAGCGAGACTCGCGCTATAAATAAGCGGTGAACTAACCATCTGCCAATAATCCTGATGAACGACTGGATGCCTGCCGTTTTCCATCTGTGCCAGCGCAACCCAAGTCTTCGGGAGCAGCAGAACCGGCTGCGCAGAGCGCACCGACAGTCGTGTACGATAAAGCACGAGGAACCTTCCTGTCCCATTAATGACGCCCATTTCCCATCGAAGCGCTCACCTTCCTTCTCCAGCAAAGCACCAAAGCGGGGGGGGGGGGGGGGAACGCTCCCGGAAAAATTAAGAATAAAGTAGAGAAAAGGCTAAACCGTTTACTCACCATTTTAATACTGCCAACAACTATAACAGATTGAAACTGTACACATGACAAACTGGGAAAAAGAGTCTCAATGCAATGGTTCAGCAAAGGAATGTACTGACTGGTTATGAACATTACTACAGTAAAAACAATGGCAAACAGGAATTTGGCACCACATATACAAAGTAAAGGCATGCTTGTCAATACAGTTTAGGAGTCTCTGAACAGAAAAGGCCATGGTAAATGCAGAACAAGGTGCACCCTTTACAAAACTGCCCACCGGTTTAGACCAAAAATGCACAAGAATCTAAGTGGTTGATTTAGTAGCTCTGTAGCAGCCCGCGTTTCCCCCTCCAGTTTGGAGCTCAGCGTTTCAGCTCTCCAACGGACGCAGCCCGGGTACACGTTGGCCGCGAAGCTGGCTTTATGCTTACCACGCAGAACAAACCTCGATTTGGGTATTGGCACAAGCCAGGTTCGCCCCTAACCCTAAGCTAAAAAGACTCGCTTACCCTGCTGCAGAAGCTTCTTTCAAAAGCCTTATGGTAGCAGGATGGTAACAAACTACACATCAGAAAAAGCCGAAGCTATCGCCATAAGAGCTCTAAGGATCCTTTAAGTAGTTGCAGAAATATTAAATCCTGACCATACCAAGTGTTAAAAACAAAGAGTTCCTGCTAAGAGGAATACTTTCTGCATGATCTGGTCACATGTGCATAGTTAAGTGATTTTTTTTTTTCGTTGTTTTTTTATTTTTAAAACAAGATTTGTTTGCAAATAAAGAAATAAAATTTAGTAAAGTTATAGTTTTCTTGATGGAAAAAACCTTAAAAACAGACTAGTGGTGGCTTGTTAACCAAAGAAAGAGAGAAAGCTACATATCAAAGGTCTGGAATCCAGCACCTCAACTTCACAACAGCTGTACACATTTGAGATTACGCCATCCAAACGATGCCAGGATGATCTAGTCACACTAACAGTTGTTCCACCTTGACCTAACTTCAACATCCCGTATCAATAAAAAGGTCCCTAATACAGAAGATTGTGCTAAAGAATGCAACGGTTCTGCATGCTGTTTTCATTTCCCTGGTCCTGTTCATGCTTGCAGCTGTCCCCACGAGGCAGCAAAAGAGTCCGGTTCTCAAAACGCCACACCATAAAAAAAACACAACTGAAAAGAAAACAGCAAGCGTTAGTGAGGTGCAAGGCAAAGCCAGCCCGAGCCGGTGTGCGACGCTTGAACGCGACGAGCGGCCGAGCAGCTCAGCTTTACCTTCTTCCCACGCCCCTTCCTTCTCAATAGAGTCCACATTCCTTCAGGTTGTTTTTAATGATAACATCTGTAACAGCATCAAACACAAACTGCACGTTCTTGGTGTCGGTGGCACAGGTGAAGTGCGTGTAGATCTCCTTGGTGTCTTTTCTCCGGTTCAGATCTTCAAACTGACACTGGATGTACGCAGCTGCTTCCTCGTACGTGTTGGAGCCTGGAGAAAAAAAAAAAAAAAGAGAAGATCCCTTACTTTGGCCAGCAGTTCACAGCAGAGAGATCTTTTAAGTACATATTAAGCTGCTTGCAACCATCTGCCTTATCCAGCTACAAATCCAAATCCACCGTTAACCCCTTCCTGTAAATCTGAAGTCTATTCCCAGCTTCTGGTCAGTGACCTTGGACAAGTCCCTCACTCCTGTGACTCACCGCAGGTTTGAAGGAAGGACCATCTAAAAAAAAAAAAAAGATATCTAAACACCTCGAGCAGTGAGTAGGTGAAGCATCGCATCCGTGCGGGGCCACGGCAGGGAAGGGCTGCAAAACAGACTGTTGCTGAAACACAGACACACTGGAGCGGACAAGTGCCATACCCAGGACGTGGCTAAGTTTCATAGCCTCCGAAATGGAAGTTAAATCAAAGTATTGTCCTAATAACACGTGGAAAATGCGGAGTGACCTTGATTTGCTGGAGCGCAACACTTTGCTATTCGGACTCCAGGCCATAAAAGACATGGACAAAAGCTGTTCCAAACGACAGATATGCACGACCACATCTCTTCCCAGAAAAATGAGCTATCAGCTAACTTGACAGCCCAAATTTGCTGCCCAAGAGTTAAGGGAATAGGGAAAAAGATAAGCTTTTACCTTATCTTGGATCGTGTAGGCTTTGACTGACTCATTCCTGGCCCTGGCAACAAATACAACACAGCTTCCTGAGCCCAACCTTACCTGTGTACTCTGGATAGCAGATCGTTAGTGGGCTTTTCTTAATCTTTTCCTCAAACAGGTCTTTCTTGTTCAAGAAGAGAATGATCGATGTGTCTGTAAACCATTTGTTGTTACAAATGCTGTCGAACAGTTTCATACTCTCATGCATCCGGTTCTGGAAAATAAAGTGAGAAGGGTGATGCATCATTCCAGAGTTATTAGGGGAAGATGGGGTGGCAGGACAGACAGGCTTTACTGCAAAGGCCAGACTAAAGAGTCGAGTGTCACTGCCATATCGTCGCTGCCACTTCATCAGGAAGAGCACGGGCACGACCCTGAGCAGGGCTCAGGTCACCTCCTCATCCTGAAACCCCCCCCCAGGATGCGTCTGTTCCTCCACAGAGGCACTCACACCTAGGGGAAGAGGCTGCGGGACAACTCAAGGCACCTCCCTGTAAGCAGGGCCTGGAGGAAAAAAAAAAAAAAAAAATCTCATTTACGCATTATGTTCATCAGTTTCTGGGGCAAGGTCCTGCCGGCTGCTGCAAGGAAGTGCTCATCTTCACTGCCCTTGAACTGTAATGAGGGGAGCGAGCCAGAGACGTGTTCCCCCCCACGCAGGGTAGGTCTGCACTTGCTTCCACCTCCCTTCTACAATGCCATGCAGCCAGGTACTCGTAGCTCCTCCGTAACATACCATTTCCTCGTCCTCGGCCAAGACAAGGTCGTAATCGCTGAGGGCCACACAGAAAATAATTGCCGTCACGCCTTCAAAGCAGTGGATCCACTTCTTCCGCTCCGACCGTTGGCCACCAACATCAAACATCCTGGGAGAGGCAGAAGAACCATCTCAGAAGCTACGGAGACCTCCTTCCCCGGCCACCACACCGTTCACAGGGGATGGAGGAGGCTCTGCTAAGGACTTTGAAACAAGCAGGGTTTAGGGGAAAACACGTACACAGCCTTCCACCAGCAAGGCCAACAGCTCTGAGCCCTCCCTTTCTCAGAAGGGTGCCCGCTGGATTTTAAAATTCTTTTCTTTAGAGCAATTTCAGCAGGAAGAACTAGATGTTACCTACATCGCTATCCAGAAGTCTGCTGATTCACCAGGGCATGCTTATTTTGTTCTCTGTCTCCTATTTCCTTAGCAACAATCCATTTGCTTGACTGGACTCCAAACACCTACTCATAGTCAGCTCTTCCAGTTAATTGACACTGCGTCTGACAAAGGATTATCTGGAACACACTACCTGCATGCTACTACTGGGACCCAGAAAAAAAAAATTAATGGGATTAAGAAACAGTTTCATGTATTGAAAAAAATAAATCTGTGAGCTACTGAAGTTTAAAGGCTGCAGAGTTGCTTACAGAATTTCTGTCTATAAAAAAAAAATGCAAGTGCCTTGGACAGTTACAACACCCTGCTCACCAAAATATTTTGATGAGAAGCAGGATTGCCCAGGATGTTCTGATGGAGCGTGACTTAATTAAATCAAGCCAGATACAAGTCAATATCCAAGAGCTATGAAAATCATAAACATTGATTTGTTATCAAAGCAAACAGCCAGACAAGAGAGAAACTGCCCAGGGTGGGCCAAAAGCAATGCAATTTAATGATGCCAAACAAGGCAGCCAGGAGTGCCGTTCAGCTAACTCCAGTCTTCTGTTTAACGTAAACCGTCCCCGTGGACCGCAGGAGGAAAGATGAAAATCTCTGTGAGGATACAGGCTATTTACTTAGCTCGTATCATTTGCCATTACTCTCTGCTGTTAGCGCAGAGACATCTGGAAAGGAATAGCATCCTTGACAACTCAGCTTCGCCAAGCTAATCCAAATTCGAGTCACAGTTATACTAAGGCTACCTCAGCCCGTTATTAACGTCTGAGATTTAACATCAAGGCTTCCATTGGGGGAAAGATGGCAGCTTCAGGGTTTAAGATGTATTAATGCTTTCCTTTGTGGAGCAAATCCCTCCGAGACGAGACACCTCGTGTCTCGGGCTCTGCACATGATCAATGACTTCAGGCAGGCTTGGGAAAGAGCAATTCCCCTCTTTGCATCAGGGAGGCACACCTCCGAGTGCTCAGCCATTTCACTTGAAAAGAAGGGTTATAACGATTAAACGGAATATGCCTGCTACCTCCAGCTCACTCTTCCGTTAGTCAGACATGATGATTTTTAAAAGAGCACCGCACACTGCAGCTGGAAATGCTAATCCTAATACATCACGACGGAAGACAAGTTTCTCCCTGGATGAACCAGAAGCCATGTAAATAGCTCGGTGATGCAAAGTGTTTAGGCATTTTTTGTTAAAACGGTTCGTAAGTTAAGACAGTTCAGAAGCCAAAATACTACTGTTCTCCCAAAAAAAGCGTGCAAACAAAATCACATTTCATAAGCAACACTTGGATTTTTGCTACAGCTCTTTCAAACTGTTTTCAAACACAAGCTAAAAATAAGCAAACAAATGCTTATTTAAAGGCTCTGAGCAACAAAGACTTGAAAACATTGCCACAGACAAAGGGAACTCGCCCAAGATACAGGCGCTGCGTTTCCCTACATCCACATCACAGGACACGAATGCCCACCCCGTGGGGCTCCAGGCTGTTCGTCAGGAGCGCGCTCGGGATCCAAAGCGAGGATTTTCTAACGAGCGGATGAAGAGCGGGGAGGAGAGCTAAACTGCAGGCTAGCAGCCGCTACGAAGGTTAGAGGGAGCTCGATTAGTGATACGTAAAGGGACACTGCCAAGACCAGACTCGATACCCGAGCCCTGCAGGGACTGAATTTAGAAGGCAGAGAGGACAGGCAAGTCCCATCCTCTGCGGTGTCACGCAAAGGCAGCCAGTCCCCAGAACATTTTCTGCATGCCCCGTTCCTGCTCCGCAGCAAGTGTCAGTCAGCACAGTCATCTACAGCTTCGTGGAGAACACCATGCAGCCCAGAGCCAAGACTGTGACTGCGGGGAGAGCTCTGTCTCCCACTTCAAAGGAAGGGGTTAAATTCAAACTCAAAAATCCAGGAGTCAGTGTCCTTTTAGTATTTTTTTTTTTCTGATCCTGTAAACAAGCAGTCAGTACCTGTGTCTGCGATTCCAACATAAAAGCAGCTGAAAAGAACAGAAGAAGGCAAATAAAAGTCAAACCAGTATCTCCAGCGAGCAATGCCAGTAGAGAGGGAGTGTAACGGAGGCAAGGAGGACAGTTAGAACAGGGCAAGACGTTTTGCAGTGCAGGTGTGGGACCTACCACCACCACCACCACGCACTGAAGAAGTCACCGCAGTCCACAGGGACAAGTGCTGCCCTTCACTTACTTGAAGTACAGGTCCTTGAAGGTGAAGTGAGTTTCCACAATGCCTGTAGTTTTAACTCTGGTCCGCAGAACGTCCTGCTGAGTCGGAATATAGGTCGGCTGGGATATTCTATCCAAGTCATTTAGGTAACTAAACCAGAAGAGACAACACAAGATGCGCTTTTTTTAGTCTGCTTGCTCGCCATGAATCTTTTATAAACTGCAGAAGAAAGTCATCACGGAATTTATCCATCTTCTTCACATAGTACAGACCTCGAACATGCAGTGACAAAACACCCTTGGGTCTATCCCAGGGCTGATTTTGTGTTTTGTTGGGTTTTTTTTTTTTGAAACCCCTCCCCATATGACCTTGCAGCATGTGCTGGGTAGAGTTCAGCTAGCTGGGGAGCGAAGCCTGATAAGAAGCTAGCACGAGAAGTACTCCTGATGCAGAAGCCATGCCAAGACTGGTATCTCTTGGGGCAATTCAAAGTAGTCAAGGTCTTTCGCATCAAAGCACAAGGCAATAAATCCAGTGGCTTGCTTTTAAAGGGCGAGGATATGTCAAATGAACCAGGAGGAAAGAATTAAGCATCAAGAACTACCCCCAAAACAGGCAGAGTCATTCACCTCCTTTAGCAACAGCAACCTAACGCGATGCTTGCCAGCTCCCTGACGGCACGGCCGCTGGAGGAAGCCGCTTCTCTGCGGCATCAAGGCAACGTGCCCATCGAGACCCCAACTAATTCCAGCTACAGCAGATTCCCTTTGAAGTTCGGCTCTCAGGCACATAAGGAAGAGGTATACATCATTTCCAGCAGCGTCAGAAATCCCGCTCCAGCCAGCAACACCTCTGAGCTCATTTTTCCTGTTAAGGGGAAGGCGACGGCCTCCTGCTTCCGCAAAAGATATGAGGATCACTCCAGCTCCTTTGGGAAGGGACCGGCCATGCCTATCAGGAGCAGTTTTTAACCAATACAGTACCAGGTAACTGTGAGATTTTAGTGGCGTAATGGCTCTGCACTGGTGTAATAAACCCTGCCCTCCCAGCCAAACATTATTTTCACAGATCCATTGCCAGCCAGGGATCACTCCTTCCCATGCACCTGAAAGCTGTGCCAGGAACCCCACATTTCCACTCGCCTTCGTCACCGAGCAGGCAACGTACTGAGCAACATCTCCCTCCTCCGTCAGCTTCAGTATCTCCTCTGGCCAGGACTGCCAGCATATTTGCAGAGCACTGACCTATTTTCCGAACCCCAGAAGAATCCAGCCTACCTGCCAGCCTCCTGCCCGGGCTCGCCCGGCGCCACGGGGCTCTTCTCAAAGAGCTAGTATCTGCAAGTGGTTTTAGCCCAGAAAGGGCCAACTCCTCTCATTCCTCTCTCACATTCAGTGGGCTGACAGGTTTGTGAACTGCTCTTTGACCAGCAACGCAGTACCCAAAACTTACACTTGGGACTGGCTTTAGTTTCAGCTTAGTAAAACAGAATTTGGAAGGTACTTAGCTTCATTAGGCTTCTGTTAAGAAATATTTCTGCTGAGGAAATACCATGCCCCGATTTCCCGCCTCCCCCCTTTCCTACCAGTATAAGTTTAGCTGAGATACGGTGGTTCAAAAGCTGATGGGAGTGCTACCTAAGAACTGACCCAGCAACTCCTAACAGCTTGGCTTTGATATGGGTCCCCTACATCACTGAAGTGATAAATGTGCAAGCTGAAGCCGTAAAGCATCTGCTCCTAATCAGCTTTCAGCATCAGAAGTTTGGGCAGTGAAAGTGGTATAATTCCTACTTCAGGCTTTTTAGGCAGGCAGTGAGGAGTGAATGGAGTCAAGCAACTCCCACCAAATGAATTGCAAAGTGCCACTCGAACGCTTGCACGTCAATCAGGGGAACAAGGTGTATCAGATCAAGCGGTGCTCTGTCTGCAAGCTGCCTTAAAAAATAAGCTTTGCCAGACTAATTCCAGGGAGACTCAAAGGGCAAACCCCATGGAAACGCCTAAGCAGTTGGAAGATCCAGCACGGGGGATTTCTCGGTAGCAGAACTGCCCAAGCGCGTGTGCACGCAGCCTCCTCCAGCCATCCTCGCCTTGCCGGAGGCAGTTGACTTTGTGTGCAGAGGAGGCAGCCGTGCCCACCCAGCAAAACCAGGCTGCAGAGCCCAGCCTGTGCAGACCGCCGCTCGTTTCCCTCGACCACGTACAGATTTACTGGAACGTGAAAAAACAAAAAACAAAAAACAAACAAACTGGAAAAGCACGGTCTGAGACTCATGGTTTCGAGCGACTCATAACCCACAGCCTGCCACAGTCTGTCTGAAAGTTTAAAGATGTTCCTCATAAATATTGTTTTGGGAACTGAAAACATATACCTTACTGAATCTTTCTACATCCCATGCAGTTTGAATCCCTTTTCACAATCTCCTTCGCCACCAGGCTTCCTTCGTATGCTGAGGTTGCAAGACTTGTTCCCCACCTTGGATCCTTGTGTTTACAGAGCCAACTATTTCTCACGCTTCAACACCACCTTGCAAATACAAGCTTGCAAAAAGACAGTTTTGTTTCCCTTCTTTTTTCACCCTTAAAATGAGGGCTCGAGTACAAAAAAAGCTGACCAAAAGCCTACAGCGTAACTCGCGTTTGTCTCAGTGACCCTCCAAGCCTTCCCAGGACATCTTGTGCCAGGCTGGCACCGGTTGAATACCTGCGTGTGCAAGGATCTGTAGTTCCAGTCCGATCAGAAAACCTGCCAGCTTCAGTGGCATCCCATCTCACGCTCAGACTGCTCTAAGAAACACTGACTGCAGGAGAGGGATGTTCTGAAGTGGACAGCTTTCAGTTGGTGAAGATAACAGAGTTCCCCTCCTCCACATGCTCACATGAACCCTGGAATGGTATTTTTCCTAACAATTCAGTCATGTTTCCTTTTAGCGCTGGAAAGAATGCTTTCAAGGCCAAAAACGGCTCTGAAAGCTCTGAAAGATTCATACAAAGCATTTATTATGAACGGCTATCTGCAGCCTGAGCTACGGGAAGGAGGGGCTGTCACCATCACGCCCGAAGGCAGAGCAGCAAACAAAAGCTAGCCTTTGCCAGGGAGAGGAGACAAGAGGGCAGAAAGATGCAGGTTTGGTACCCAGGTGAGTCAGTATTTGCAGTCACCAAACACCAAGCTTTCAAGAAACATTAGCACAAGCACGTGTGCCAGTCTGAAAATGCAAACAGTATTCTTCCTACATAGGTTGACAGCTCATACAGAACTGATCATCTCTAGCCAAGTCTTCCTGCAGCAAGAAGAAAACAGGTGAAGACCCGGTGAAACCTATATTTAAGAAATGCATTTCTTTTGCAGACGTCTGCCCCTTCTCTCCCCTGGCGTTTAGCTGGATTTTGGCAGATTAAGCAAAGCAGAAAACCAGGTAACAGAGCAGGATCTCCAGGAAAAGGGAATGGTACGTATTTTTCACAACATTTATCAACTTGAATGCTCATTTGGGCCAGCTAAGACAGATCCACAGTCTGCAGCACAGACCTACAGATGAAAAAGCTCGCTTCAAAAACTTGAGCTGTGATCCCAAGGTGGTGCTACTCGAGGGGAATCACAAGAAAGCATCAGGAGGACAATGCCCTGCAAGCTAGTGCTTGAAAGCAAAGAGGAGAAAAAAACCCACACATAGAAATAATCTAGGTTTTATCCAGCATCATGTCAGGGAATTCAGGCCAAAACTGCCACTTGGGAACAAGACAAGATATGCCAGAACAGAGAATGGTTGATCAGAAACTATGCTAATTGCCTGTGAGACTGCAGATAATTACCTACAGTATCTGCAGCCTGGTGTCTGCATGAACTTCGGAAAAAGTAGCGAAACCAGCAACTAAAATATTTTAAAGCATTATCCGCTTGCCGACATTTCCAAGTATCAGATAGAGGTAACCAAAGAGATGTGCAAGACAGCAATATGCCTTAGCATCCACACCGCTGCACCACCAAACAGGTTTTCGGTCTTTGTAGCTATTACACCACGAGTTGCGCACAAAGGTCTGAAAAGCTTCTCCACGGCATTGACTCGAGACGGGAGCGGTGAGCTACAGAGCCATTTGCTCACGTCATAGGTAAAGAAAAAGGGGAAGCTGCAATAAGGCAAGTAAAAAAAACAGAGATGTTTGAAATATCACACCAGAAGAGCAGGGCAGTTGCTAGAGGGACATTATCAGATGGTGCCTGGAGAAGACGCTGGGTGTTTACACTAGTGCTTGAACATCCACAGTTTAGACCAAGAGTTACTCAACTGTTCTTCAAAAATAAGAAGAAAACATGCAAAACACTATGATTGCAGGACAGATCATTTGGATGAGTGTCACAAGCGGTTATCTTTGGGAGCTTACCCCCATCCGTTGCATACGGATTACAACACACCGTTGTTATGGTTGCCTCCTCTCCTCCCACACGGCCTCCTGCCTGCTGGGGCAGCTCTCCGACGGGCAGGATCCCTGCCCGCACAAGGGGAAGTGCTCAGCAAGGCAGGAAACAGCAGGAAGAAAAGTTTTTGGAACAATTCGATGCTGCCCTGAAAGCCTTGGCTCTCTGCCATAGATCTCTTGTTCTTGATGCCACCTAATTTTCACAAGCACTCACTCATATGTTCCTCTTTCCCCACCCCATTCTGGGTGTCTCAGCAGAGGCCCCGAGGTCTGATATGAAGCGAGGAACAGCACGCAGTCAGCCAGAACCGGGCTTGAAACACAGCGTAATACTGAATTTCAGCTGGAAAACCAGCCATCTCAAATGGGGCACATATTTAAAGGCTGCTAACCCTGAAGTTTCAGTCCCATTTGTAGGAGATATTGAAAGGAGCAGGGAAGTGAAATTCCCCCAAGAGTATTGCACACAAAAGCTAGGACCTACGTGACCACCACCACAAAAAGGGATTGCAAGACATCCATCCTTTAAGTGTGGACAAGGGAACTAATTGGGCGACACCCGAAGATAAGGCAGGTCAGGAGCCGCGCGTTGAGGAAAAAATACTGACTGAACGCTCATCTGGCCAGCTCATTCTGTACACTGGGGAGACGGGGGTCCTGCAGGAGAGAACAGGTTTTTAAACTGCGTGATCGTGCTCTGCGCTAAAGGAACCCACTCGCAGCGTTTCCTAACTGCTTAGTTGCTGGGCTACCGATTCAAAATAATGCTGCTTTAGTGCAACTTCCTGTGGTCTTAGGACAGGAAGCCAAAATTCTCTGATGCACTTAGAAAAAATGCCACGTGGGTCATCATCGGGCTGAAATCTCTCTGCCACGCACATTTGACACCAGTCCATGACAGCAATTCGTCACAGTAGCTGTGCCTACACGTACCAGTACCAGAAACTGGACACGAGTGGGTTGCAGATATTCAGGAACAGGAATAACCCTGCGAAATCCAGTCTCTGGAAGGCAGCCAGGTCAAGCAGGCACCTACCAAAGCAGGCTAACGCCCTCTCTCCCCAATCTGCTCTGCTTCTGCCCCCTTTCTACCCCGTTTTCTCCAGCCTGCCTTCATTCTTCTCTTTCAAAGCTGACCATCACGACCACAAAGCCAAGGTTCCCCATCTTTAGCTTCCTCCTTAAGCTCCACTCAACCACTTATGCTTTCTGCCCTAGATCCTCTGCTCAAGAAGTCCTTAAGCTTTCCTTCTCTTCTCCACATCTTTTCATTAAATCATTCGCTCATTCATCCCCCTCCTCACCGATCCTTTTTTCTCCCTTTGAATCTGAAGTTCCCTCCTTGCATGCTGTAAAGGCACACACGAACCTGAGAAAGCCTCCTCTTGTCAACTCGCTTACCTTGATCTAAACCCATGATAGCCTGCCAAGGTGTTACAAATTTAGAAAAATTCGTCCTTATTTTCAAGCTAAAATATGCTCTGCACAGAAGGAGCCTGCAGGCAACTGAGCTGTGACACATCTGAAGTTTCTGTATAAAGCACTAATTTTTCAAAGGCTTAAAACTTGACTAAATTGAGACAAGTTTTCAGCTGGACATCAGGAGGCACACTTAACCCCAAAATCATCCTTTCAGAGTTTCAAATATTTGTTCTAGAGAGACCAAGCACATGACTTTTTTAAAAAAAAAAAAAAGAGAAAAACAACAACTGGTTTGCTCATTAAAAAATAGTTTCCCCTCCCCGCGCTAACCTGCCTCTTGGAAATAGATGAGGCATTTAGTCAAAATTCTCATTAACCAGCCAGCAGCAGCCTATTTATCTAGTCATAACTTTCCGATTGTTAAGCAATTGTGTGCATTTTAGAAACAGAACAATAAGCAGGTTTATAGCTAGCCTGCAGCGCTGCCCGTGTGGTGTCAGGCACAGGAACAAAAGTGTAGTGAGAGCTGTTAAGGAGAACAACTATATGAATATTGATCTGCCAGTATCAGGAGATCCCACTATCGGAAATTGTTGCTCAACACAAATTTGGTAGTTTAATCAGCAGCTCGGTTTCAGGAGGTGTTACTCCTTTCCGTAGGGATAATGAAGGTGACATAGCTGATCACCTGCTGTAACGAGCCATCTTAATGCAAGCTGCTACATTATTCTTCCACTAAAAACAGACTGGCAAATTCACCTAGGCACAAAATGTGGTTTTTTCCCAATACTACATACAGGGAAGACAAACAGTAGAACTGACTTTGATGAGCTAAAGCACCAGGTCACCTTGTGAGGCCAGCCCCATATAAACCAGTTAGACTGGGGCCTGTGCCCACCCCCTCAGAACGGGACCCTCACCACCCAAGTACCACCCTGCTTTCAGTCATACCGGCCCGTTTTGAACCCCATTGGGTTAGCCGGGAAGAGCCCAGAAGCCGGTAATGGTTTCTTACTATGATGCAGAGTCGTTAAGCTGATATTCTCTCGATCTGCTGAAGCAGGCCTGAACTCCAGCATCTCTCCATAACCGCTTAATCACACCAGCTAGCTCGGCAGTCATCACACCTTCCTCTGCGCTTCCAGCTAGTACAAACAACTGACGGGCATCGTCCTGCAGGAAGAGGGGAAATCAAAACAAGTGAGGATGTACACCCATTTATACCTTCACAAATGACAGCGAGGTTTAACGTCAGTAATGATCCTAGGGGCTGCCGCGACTGCTCTAAGGAGTCATGGTCCCCTCTCTCACGCTGTCTATCCAGTCTTCTCCCCCAAATCATCAAGTTATTTTTCTCCTGCAGTTAGAAAGGCAAATTCTGGGCAAGAAGGTCCAGCCCGGAGGGCGAGACGCACTGATTACAGGTGGCACACAACGCTTCTGTCATGCCATCGCTGCAGGGATCACCGCTCCAAAGTAGCAGGCAGCATTCACATCGGAAACATGAAGTTTCAGTAACCTGGCGTAACGTTTCAGAGAAAAGGTAAGAATGCCAATGTGCTACTATAGTAGCACTAACAATAGTGCTACTAAACTATAGAACTAAACAATAAATAATAGTTTTTAAACTGGAAAACCTCTATTACAGTGTTGTACAGTATGGCGACAAGGAAAAGTTCAGTATCAGAAACAAGCTTTGGATGATTATAGGTTTAAAGCTCAGAGGACTTCCCATTTGCTGCAATAGCTGTCAGAAGTAAGGGAGACCGATTTCTTAAAAACACATTTCATCAGGAGATGGGACAGACTGATCAGGATTTCAGTGTTTGCCCTAGAGCATGAAAAATTCTTCTCAGAAGTCTTAGAGCAGGACCTCACTCTTCTACAAGTTAACAAGCAGATTTTGAAAGTGAAAAACAGGCTGACCTACACCCCACACTGATGTTTATTTCTACGGTGATCAGACCTGCCAGCATCCTTTCGGGAGATGTAACAGACCTTTCACTATCCCAGCAAGTTCTCACCTTCAGACTGTCTCCTCCTAACATCCGCTCCTCTCACTTGAGCCCTAAATTGTACTGCCCAGCATGCACCTAAGCTCAGGCAAGAGTCAAGTCGGCGTGCTACTCCAAAGGGTACCTCCCTAACACAAGCAACGGGCACCTAAATTAACTTAATCAAGGTCTGAACTGCCACAACACAGAGGTGGACCTCAGTTACGAGTCTTTGCAGGTACACCACGTATGGGTATGGTGCTATGCTGACAGGTCACTGCCGTGGTTTGCTGCGAGACAGTCGATTTGGTTACCCTTGGTCTTTTCCTAGGAAAGTGTGGCAAGTTGTTTGCCCTTCAGGGTGGATTGGGTCATGAGAAAATTCTTGGCACACGGCTCTTGTTCTGCTTTTGTGAAGCCAGCTAAGCCTGGGCAGGCCAACTGAGAAAGGAACTTGGATTTTAACATCTTCCTCCTTCCAGCTACATTAGCTAGGCTGAGATCACCAGTCGGCTTCGACAAGCACAGAGGAAAGGTGGAGGGGAATGCCAGGGAGGATTTGGAGCAGCAGCTGAACAACAGCCTAGGTTAACATGCAAGTGAAGATATGCCCTTCAGCCAGGATGCTTTATATCGTTAAGTTCCAAATATCTGCGGTTGCATCACAAAGAAACAGAGTAGGTTACTTCACTTACCATATATTAACTGTAAGCACGAGGAATTAGTGCCAGATAGCAAGAGTCACAGGCTGTGCAGCCACTGCCCTATGCTGATATACACAATTCCTTTCTCCGACAGATTTTTGGGAGTCCCTGACTTCCCATGCTGTCTGTGCCTTCCCCACCACCACGGGGGTCAAGACTTCCTGACTTCAATCTTGAAGCGTTGCAGGTGAACACTAGTAACAGCCCAAGGAATCAGCAGAACTGGATGGATGGGGAAAAGCAGGGCCTCAGCCCCCCCCCAAAAAACTAAGAGGACAAGTACGAGTAGTGAAAGCGATTAAAATTTATTTGGCTCAGCTTAAAGATTAACTGGCACAATGCTGTGAAACACTACTGAAGACTGATGCCAAGCAATTTAAGCCAAAGTTGAGAATTTTGTTAAAAATTCAAATAGTTTAGACAAAAGTTTGGAGGGGTTTTTTTTTTGAGCATTCGAACTACTAAAGGTTCTTACCTGTAACCTCAGTAAAATACTTGGCACTTTGTGCTGGTAATATATTACAGATTATGAAAGGTCTTTTGCTATTGTATCTTGTACCAAACATATTTCCACTGTGAGTGTCATGGACTGAATTTCCAGGATTCATTAACAGAATTCACAGCACAGACTCAGACTAAGGGAAATAAGTGAAATACTTACTGCTCTGGCAACTTCCCCAAAGTCTATCTTTAGCCTTCCCATGGCTCTTATGATTGCAATGATGGACTGGATAGTATTGCTGTAGACAACTACTTTATATTGTTTGCATTCTTCCTCCGAGTAGCCATCCTCATGAATAATCCTGGAAGAAAACCAAGCCATCATTCCCAAGCCAAACCAGAAAGGCACCACAGATTTCTTATTTCATCTCGTACAAAAATGGAGTTTACATGCCTGCGCTCTCACTTACTTCATCTGCTTCACAATGGTGCTTTTCCCAGACTCTCCAGCACCTGAAAAGCACAAAAAAAAAAAAAAGCCAGTTAGCAACCACACGAAATTAAAAGGAGAAGCGGAATGTACTCTTCCCAGTACCCACACAGAAGCTGACGGGGTCTGGAGTAAGATACTTCTTGAGCATTGCTGCTGGTAACAGAGCTCCGCAGCAGCTGCCCCAGCCCCCTGGGAGGGATCGCTGAAGAGCACATCCACAGGTACCTCCTTCCCGGGTTTTAACAACAGATGCTGACAGTCATTATGCATTCATCTGCTAAAAAAAACCACCAAACCTAGAATTTCTGAATTTCCAGAGCATACTTCTTGATCACTGAGGCTAGGTCTGAAAAACTGAGACGAGGATTTATCTAATAGCCTATCTACCATCCCTCTCTTCCAGCTCAGTAACTACAGTCCAAGGTAGCCCTACAGCTAAGTGCATCAACATCATCAGCTGCTACCCACCATCACCGAGCTGTGCAAGATAAAGGCATTAGCCTTAAATAAGCAGGTGGATGCAATCACAGATCCCGGAGCATTTTTTACAAGGAACATCAAATTCAGAAGCAATCTTGTGTGATATACAGTGGAAGGGAAGTGGACCCAGAACAGAGCTCAAAAGCATGCCCAAATTGCTCTTGCAGATCCAGGTGAAGCAGCTTAAGATGTTAAAGCCCAGAAAAACGTTACCCTGTCAGAGCAGGAACACCAAAATGGATCTTGCAAGTTCCCTGGTCCACTTAGCACAAAGTCAGCCAAATGTTGCCCATCATCATTCAAACTAATGCGTTTTTTCCACAGTGGAAAGACTAGGTGCACTCCCACGATCCATTACTAGTGCATAGTGGTAAGCACACCGATATCACTCCTGAGCTAGATACCTCTTAAACAGCTCTGGCAAAATTCAAAGAAGATACCTGTCTAGACTTGAAGTGGCAACCAAGGCGTCTGTGAATCACCAGCAGGATGATCAGGGACCTGGGTTCCTGCTCTAACCCTCCAGCTGCCAACACTGGTTCCCACAGCCACTGCACAACTCGGGGATCTTCACCGTGGCACACCCATATGCATCCACCCACAGAACACGCAAGGCAAATTTTAATTGATTAACAAGCTCTATTCTCTATCATTTCCCACAATACAAGTATTATTATTCTGGGAAACTGAGGATAAAGAGACCCGTGGGTTTAGCTCGGAAATGAGCCTTTGCCACAGGATGATTTCCAGTTGAAATATCAGACCTGCAGGCTGTGGCACTTGGACACGCCTGCGTTGCAAACAGCCTTCCTTCAAAGAAAGGCAGAGAAACCTGGCTTGCCAAACCTCTGCAGACCTGGCGGGGCTGAGTTATCCCTGTCTGTCTGCAAAACAACAGCTAGTTAATCTGTTTTTCACCGCTTTTTCTCTTGAACTACAGAGCACTCACAAACCGCGTCCCCCTCCCACAGGCACAAGGCAGAAACCACCTTTGCACACCCGTGCAGCAGCTGACACGCTTGCACAGCTCGGTGCAGCAGACGCCTACTCCGGGATTCAAAACCATCACATTATCACGGTTTCCTGAGCTCTGCAGTCAGCAGCAGCTGAGCTGCGCTGCCCGCACGCATGCCTGTCCCAGCCGTGAAGCATGTGAAAGGCATGCACGGCGTTACTGCATGTCAGCAGAAGCGCAGGTCCTGGATTACTCTACCTCGTGAGACCGCAACACCAGGAGTTCACTGCAAACAAGCCTGACCCGCCGCTGGCTTCAGGGCTCCTCAGCCTAAAAGGCTCACTCTGAGCTGCAGAACTGGGTTTGCTGAAGGCAAAGGAATGAAGTTGAGCCTGCCTGGATTTGGATATATGACTCAAGAGATCCTGGATGCACTAAAAGACCCAAGCTCCCATTCACTTCTAGCATCAAGGCACCAGATGTCCCAGCCTGCAGAGTCTACGCAACGCAGCAGTGTGCTAACCCAGAATGGCATCGCTACAAGCAAGGCGAGCTTTGTTGGAAGAGAAAAATCATTTTTAGATTATCAGACCAACAGGAAAAAGACGACCAGCTTTCAGGGATGTCAGGCTGTGAGAACTGGGCTGTGCCATACTTCTCCAGAAAAAAAAACCAGAAAAGCTTTCTGGTGCTACCTTTGGGAAGCACGGCTTCCAGGAAAGAGCTTCCCAAGCCTCTCACAACATCCAGAGAGGGCAACACTGCATTCCAGTTTCATTCTCGCATCCTTGAAGCCTCAGGAAGGCCAGCTCCTAGGAACAGCACCATGAACAGGGTGTGAAAACAGCAGCTATTTTTAAAAAGCAGAATTCACTTCTTGGTCTCACAACTTCATGTCATATCAGCAGAGGAACCAAGAAATCAAACCCCTGAAGACAAGAGGTCGCTTTGTAGGGTTTGTGTGATAGGTACGAATTACTCCCTTGCTTGGAATTTTGTACACCTTTTACCCTGCTTATTTCACATTCCTTCAGGTTTTTTCCCCAATATCACTAGTAAAACTCTTTTGGCTGATAAGGGAATTAAAAGCACTGGCAGGAACATTAAGGTGCAAGTTACAGCGGTGGCTGGGAAGGAGCAAACACAACTGCTGCTTTCTGAACAGTTACGCAACAGCCAGATACAAGCAGCACATTCACCAGCGGTGAACAAGTTGTGCCAACCTGAGCCCAGACGCATCGTCGGCAGGCAGGACTGAACGAGGACAACGCAGCCTTTACCGCCACGCACTTGTATTTCCACTCCCAAGTTCATCCCGGTCAGTTCCCAGATGTTGACAAGGATTCCTGAGGATCCACTGCTGTGTTAAATTACAATGGGAAGTTTCCCCAACATCAGACAAGGTCATTTTCAAGCTGAAGGTGCATTTCCTATTTGCACTTAGACAGCTTCAAACCAAACAAGAGGCCAAATATTTTTTTTTACAGCTCTTGGTAGCTGAATAGAGCAGATGCAAATCAGCCTCTTCACACAGTAGGAGCTTTCACAGTAGGACAAGCACTTTCATGGCAGGTTCTCAGGCTGCCAAATGGGAGGAAATGCAAGTCAAACGGTGCCTTAACTCATTATACCCATTTGCAGGTGTCACAGGGTTGTACCTCCATCGTGGGGTGGGTGGACAAGGATTTCTGCTTCTTCAGATCCGTTTTGCACAAGAGAATAGAGAGGCAACAAGAGAAACGCGCTGGCGTTCAATGAACAGGGACCCAGTGCTTCTCCTGCACAGCTGCTGGGGGTGCCATGGCCAGGATATACATTGAAGAGCACTGACACCTTTAAATGCTGATTGCTCAGATACCGCCTTGAGTTTATCTGTCTCGACATCCCCCTCAAGGGACTGTAACACCAACAGCTGCCCCGCACAGTAGGAAAACTGTTTCCAAGACAGGGCATGTAGTGCCATTTAAATCAATTAGCCTTTAGTTTAGGTTGAAGGGTTACCAGATTAGAGCCTCTCATGACAAAATACTTCCAGGCTGCCAAGTTGAAATTCTTTGGTTTGCAGACATTTAACTTTTAAATTATTCCTAAGCATAAGGCAATTCAATTTTATTTTTCTTCCCTCAAGCCTTAAAGAAAAGCTATGGCCGGTTCAGCCTCAAGTAGAGCAGGCAACATAAACTAGATTCCACCTTCGAAGCCATTCAAGAAGCATTAACAGGGATGAAACATGAAGGACGTTTTAAGCAGAATCTCCCAAAAATCTGCTCAGATGTTGGAGTTAACACCTTCCACCCAAGCAAATCCCGGGGCCTGAAGCACACTATGCCGGCAGGGCCCCCCGCTGCAGCCCGCAGCCAGCCACGGCGAGACGCCGTCTGAAACCAGCAGCTTGCAGGAAACATCCTTCCCTTTAGCAGGCGGTTTTTCTTTGGTTATCGCCTCTTCTCCCAGCTGCCAAGATGTCTGCGCCTCTCCTCCGGCTGGCACGGATTTTAACAGAGATGGCATCAAGAAGGACTTGGGAATATCTGTGTGCTCGTGCTATGGCTTCTCAGGCACTCAGCACAGCAGCATTTGTGGTCAGATGTGAAAACATTAACGCTCTATAGACTCAGCACTTCCACCCTGGGAGGAACACAAAACCTCTTTTTTATTTTCACAGCCATCTTCCACATTCCCCGTATTAAGGTGCTGCAATTTGAAAGCTTCGGTGTCCCAAAACAGCAACGTTCAACCCAAAGTCCCAACAGCAGGAATTCAGAAGAGACTTTTGAACATAAATTCTCTGGCTTTCATTTCTCATCGTCACATTTGCTGTCATTTCCTCCTTAGATTATCTTAAAATAATCTGCTGCTGCAGCAGGCAATGCTGAACTTGTACTACCTGTCATCTGACTGACAAAACAATATCAGATACAATTATGCCATGACAACATAGCCAAGTTGGTTATACAACACTAATTCAAACCATATTCAGTTAACTCCTTCCCTTCTCATTTCAAACCCCCCACTTCAGTGGAGTTTAAAAGAGCAGCAATCCACCCGCTCAGAGGAAAGAGGGCTGGTTACTCACCCTATTACTTCAAAGGGACCAGCATAGGTAGGAAATAGTGACCCACATCCTCTAAACCTCTCTCCTTACCAACACACAACCCAGAACTGGCTCCTACAGCACACGCTGATGGCAGTCATAGCTACAAGGGCACGGCCAAGCAGTAAGCCACCTCCTCTGGGGGGTTATTCCTAAAGGAGTTTTTCTTGATGTTCCAGGTCCTCTCCCAGACTCACTCCCTACTCCTGCAAGAGCCATCCAGACAAGGGACCTCATTAAACAGTCATTTAAAAACGTCTGCCCTCCAGCTCCGTAATCATTTGCTGGGAGCTCCTGCTGGGGTGGCAGCTGCTTGACGATGAGATGGCCAACGTCACGCACGGTCTCATCTCAATTGCTCAGAAAAAAAAAGCATTAACGCTGCCCTGGTCTATTCTGAGATACCTGTACTACATCCTCCCACACAGCGTAAGGCTTTTTCAGGGGCCTCTCTTACTCTGTGCCTATGCTTTTACTCTTACCTTACCCCCCACCCCAGACAAGGTCCACAATTATTTGCATTTTACTCTTACTTTCCAGCCCTAGCTTCACCATCTCCAGGTCTCACTTCTGTTCTTTGACACTTGAAACTTCTCTAAACATTTGCAGATGTACGCACCGCGCAAGCTGCTAGTCTCCTTTTTCCAACTCACTGGAGTGGCTGTAAAGGGTTTGCATAAAGAGATCCATATTGGACCTACTTGGTAAACAGCTTTTAATCTGCACCCTTTGTTCCCTGCTATCATGCAGCTTCATTTACCCTGATGCATGGTGTTTACACTTACAGTGTGGCTTAGGCCTTCTGTCACGTACCTTTAGTATGGGGGAAAAAAAAAAAAAGAGGAGGAACTTAAATGCTACTGAAACACTGCTCCAACCTACAGAAAACCAATGCTTCGCATTAGAAATTAAGATGACGAGTGCAAGTGGATAGAGTTACATTGAAATTCTTACGGACTCCGCAGGCAAAGCACCCAGCCTCTGGGATCGCAGGCAGGGACCAGATGGGGAGCTAGAAAGAGTTCAAAAATCATGAAATATGACACCATATCTTACTGGGTTCAAAAAATACGAAAGCCAGAGCATTACTGGGATGTTTCTCACTGTAAAAGGAAAAGCAAACCTTTCCTTTTTGCTCTGATTAGCACAGCTACACAGGGATCACATTTCGTCACAAGAAACCGAGGCTGACCTAAGCAGGGATGTCGTAACTCCATGGAAAAACTGTTTCAAAAGTCTTAACTTCTCTTTTCCCAAATTAGCAGCAAGGAACCTATTTATCCATATCCCCACTTGCACACCCTAGACACGAAGAGCAGCTAATCTGTCAAAAGGATTTGCTGCTTTTTGTCGCAGTGGCTTGCCCCACTTGATCGATGCACGCTCTGCAAGAATTCAGTGAAGTCCTTGCTCTTCAACAGGTCCTTCAGCTAGCAACCCTTCCCTCCAGACACCAGCCCGAGCCGGGAGGCACCGCAGCTCCTGCAAACCCCCGGCGCTCACCCCAAACCATCCGAATAACACCCCACGTGCTTAGGGGAGAGCTTGGCACCATCAGACAGCGCTGAACTCCCTTCTGCTCAAAGGCTGGCAAGCCCTGTATGAAGTCCTACAGCCAGATCCCCTTTTCCCTCTGGAGGGGGAAGGGAGAGGGGAAGGAACCTGAGCAACGTTCAAGCCGTATTAGTACTGGCCCTGGGAGAGCGATGCATACAAAGGGGGGAAGTTATCACCCAACCACTTCCCCCAAGGAAGCCAGAGGCTTTCCTGTAGCAGGAGATGGGAAGCCAAGCAGCTCGGCATGTCCACGCGCTGGAGATTACAGGGAAGAGAGCAACAAGCAAGCTACCAAAACACAGCTTAGACGGGGAATTACAGGTCTACGCAACTACGCGCTGGATAAAATGTTTGCTTTTAAACCAATTACTTCTTAATTCACCCTGCTTGGGAAACAAGGAAGGTAGGTCAAAGACTACCTACGTCTTCCAGACACGAGCACCCAGCTCACTGCTTCAGAAGGTAGTAACAATCTTAAGTGCTTTTTTTCTAAAGTTGTATCAAAACTGCATTAAACTGTACTTCAGGTGAGGAATTTTTTTTCCCCCCAATTAAGGGGAAAAGCCTTGCAGCATCTGAAAGTTTCTGAAGAGAAACCAGGTCACTGCTGAAAAATTCTTACTAGAGACACAGAAGAGATGCACCTGGAATATCCATTAAAGTGCAAGCAAGGAAGGCAAAAATTAGCAGACTGACATGTTTCTGATTTCTAGCCTCTAGAGGAGAGCGTGCACAGCTTGTAACTACAGCAACAGCTCGTATCGGCTTTAAAAAATCCCAGCAGGGGTTTGGCAGAAACTTTGCCAGACCATTCCTGAGGCAGGATGATGCTGCAACCCTTGCTGAACTCTGAAATCCACGGGAATTTCTCAGTGTTTCCAATATCCCCTCTTAAACAGCTCGGGAATAACCCCAGACATTTCACTTGAAGAGCCTGAAGCTGCAGGGCTGAGTTACAGACCCGGGAAGATGACACGACCCTTTCGTGCTAAGGTGCAGCTACGAAGTGACACTGAATCGCCTGGCTGTGGTTAGAGCCCACCTGCAAAACCCAAAAACCGAACAATCTTCCCTCTGACAGGCTAAAAAGGGGCCAAAGCAACGGTACAACAAAGCTGTCAGGAGTCCAGACCCTAAAATATCAGGGGATCCATTGCAAGCCTAAACTCCGATGGATATCTCCCTGATAAAACAGATGTTTCCTTTTGTCAACATTTATCCAACATCCCACCCTAACAAGTGAACACGAATCCCTCCCCTTATACACAAACACGCTCCTAAGGTAGTTTTCCACAATGCTGCCCTCCTGGTTTGTATTCCACCTAGAAAGGCTCATAGACACCCCGCACACCCTCCTGCAGCCCTCGTACCTGTGCGGCCGCATTTCTGGAAAGCTGAACTATCAGGTCCTCTTCCGCTTTTGCCACTTCCCTCCTGGTTTCCAACCTCATGATGCTGAATTCAAATGCTGACATCCCCACCTTCTTGCATGTGTATTTCTAAGCAAGGGTGAGCTGCCGTGCCTGCTAACATTCGTCCCATCTCCCCTCGTTGAGATTTTTTGTTTCAATGCACCCCTGGAAAGCTCTTAGATCTAACAGGGCCAAGAGGGGTTCAACAAACTACAGAATCAAAGGCAGTGAGAGAGCTGCACGGGGAATCAGGAAAAGGGGAAAAAACATCAGAGAAAGGAGCAGAAGTTTCATACCACCAGGCCTCAAAAATACAGCTATTGTTAGAAAAGTCAACAGGAACCGGAACGGCTTAGGTTGACACTTACACTTTTACAAGAATAACTACACATCGGAAAAAACAATATATACAAATAAAATAGGGCATATGGGCTGACTAAAGCTTAACTTTGGAGCTAAGAGGAGCCAATGTTACAGGACAAACCACTTGAAGTTCTCGCTGCCTCTGGATGAAATAAAAACGGAGGGTTGTTTAAGGAATGCCATTTTGAAAACATCAGTAACACGAGCCCTAGGATCACTTCAACAGGCTTTCAAACAAAACGCAGCGTACTGCTTTGCCTGCTGGCTTACCCGGGCTGCAGCTGATACAGTTTTTTTCCCCCCGAGAAGGCACCTGGAAGATGCTCAGGAACAGCAGCAGCCCCAGAGGAGGATTTCCCAACACGGAGGCAAGCGATGCAAGAGCTGTGTCAGGGTGGCTCTGGCCTGGCCAGCCCAGCCCGTGAACCGCCCTCCGGTACGCGCCGAGGAGCCACACGTTTCCACTTGACTTTCACATGCTCACAACAGATCACAGGCACTTCGTGCTGCCTGCAATCGCATTTATTTTCCATATGAATCTAATAACGTCCCCATATGAAAAAGTCAGGGAAAGAATTAGTCTGACATGTATCATTCAGCCATTCAATAAGCCTTAAAATGTTGTTTGCGTAAGCCAGAAAAATTAAGACTTGAAACCATAAAACTGTAAATGCCTCAGTGATGAGCATTAACCCCTGAGCACCCAAGCATTATGTTTTATAAGCCTTTTCGGGTTTGCCTTGAAACTGTTAGGGCATTAGCCTTGTTTTACTTAAAGGCTCCGGACGTGTAACGATTGCCTTAAAGATTCTGCAGAGACTTTTGACAGGTGCCTTACAAGAGAAAGCCTTCGAGCACTTGGCATGGCGACTGCGTCCACGCAGGGCAGTGCCGAGGCCAAAGCGCACCTCTCAAACCAAGAGAGCATGCCACGAGTCGGTGCCAGCATGGGGAGAGACCAGCAACCGATTTCATCTGCAGCATTTAAAGCAGACATCATACCACATCACAGCCTAACGGCACCAAGGGACTGGGAAATGCTGGGTTCAAAGCGCCAGCTCCACTTCACGCTGGAGTGTGGTTAAAAACATCCCGTGACTATTCAGAAGACTGAGATATCCCCAGGAATTCTGCACCAGTCCTGCCGACCACTGGGAAACACCGGGCTGGCGGAGCTAGCCACCTGCTAACGCACAGTCACCCACACACAGATCTGAGTGACCATCGATGTCACCGAGAAATTGCTTAAGGAGTTGCAGAAATAGGCACAAAATCATGCAATTACAAAATTAAAGAGGTTAAGAAAGTTTTTTTCCTGATAAAATTAAAGATAGAAACTGGAAAAAGGAAATAAAGGCTAGTCTTGGAAGGCAGGCAGATTGGTTTTTTCCCCTCCTTGCATGGCTGTTGCACTAGATCTTAATGACCGTGTAAACTTGCAGAGGCACAGCTAAGTAAGAGGACAACTGGTTTACAACCACTTGTAGCCATGAAGTGGACAGAGAGCAACTGTTGATGTTCCTCCACTGTCATCCCTCAAGCACCTTGCCTTGCTCTAAATCTGCAAGACAATAAATGTCAACGCAGTGACTCCACAAGCAAGTCTTCTGGTGAATACAGGAGTACTGGTCCTACAGGGGATGGTCTTCTGCACTCAAAACTGCAAGGCTAGCGTGCAATAGAATTTGGGTGACAGCATGAACATCCTGAACTTTGGCAACGTCCCTTTTTACCTTTGATACAAAATAATTTCTTGTACAAAAAGCTATTTTCATCCGCGGTCAGAATCAAATCAAAGTTCAAATCCAATTTAGGAGAGGGACGCTAACAACCGCGTTACCTAACCCGGACTCTGCAGCGCAGCCGCCACCAGCCCAGGGAAGAAGGGCTGTCACAACTGAAACTGCTGATAGCCACAAACCCAAACGCATGAGAAAACATTTCCCTGGTGGAAATGAAGCCTTTCGTTCCCACCATGAAGTGGTCAACTGGCCCAAGGGTGAGATTTGTAAATACCAGCTCTGCCCTTCTCCTCCGTGAAGCCAGCACCAGCTACACTCATGGTAGGATGCCGTAACTACCTGCACCGTCGCCAGCAACCTGTATCCTAAATGCTCACCAAGGGAGCCCTGAATTCCCTCCTCCCCAACCAGAGCGTTCAAATCCTTTCCGAAGTCAGCTGCAAACACCTTGTCCTCTTCAGGAAAAGGCCCCTCTGCTGCATTTTAAGCTACGGAGCGAAGAGCCAGCCCGGGACTTCTGGTTTGCAGTTGTTTTTGCAGCTCTTTGAACAACACTCCTGGGAGTGTTTTAAACTAATTGCGCCTGCTGTTGAGCGGCGTGGACTCGAGACACCCACCGATAGGCAACACGCTGCCGCGATGTGTCTTTTGGCTGAGGATCAAATGAACATCTCTCCTGGCTGGGTCTCCTGGGCACCCCTTGCTCACCGACAGCTCCTTATGTTCAGACCTATGTTTTTACGTTCTTTACGTTCAGACCTAAGTGTAAGCATGAGGAGCAGCTTCCAGCGAAGCGCTGCAGCGCGTCACAAACGCAGCAAACATCTTCCCTAACCTGTCGTGAGAGTCGTCCTGAAGATGCACTCCACGGCAGCTTTTTCATCCTCCGAATGCCATGGAATAACGCAGTAATACCAATCCTTCTCGGGCAGGATTCACACAAGTGGATGCTCTTACAGAGATACAGGATAAAAAAGGCACCGCCCGGGCTGCTTGGATACTAGCACGGATGGAATAGAACAGAGAAAGGCCTATAAAATGGGAATTATATCAGAAAGCAACAGATGGCTTGGAAGGGGAGGGAATGTTGGGGAGAGAGGGATTTGGAAAAGATTTTCATTAGCCTGGTCTCCCAAGTATCAAGTTTCTTCTTGTGATGTGCCTGTTTTTAAAAAGTCAAACATCCACTGAATCTGATGCAGGGACAACAGTCCTGAGTTGTTAAAAACACTTATCAAAATAAGCAGCTGGGTGGGGAACAGACTGTTAGTTCCCCCGCTGAGGGAAAAGCTCATTCCTCAAACACGAGGGAGTTCGCAGCGGACAGAGACCCCAAAACACAAAACTACAGGAGGCTGAGCTCCACCGGCGCCTCCGCTTGCCCCAGAATTTGGATCCTGCTCGTTGTTTGTTTTTAAAGATAACCCAGCCAGTGCCACCCTGGTAACGAGGGAAGGTTAAACGAGGCAGAGAAGTTACCAAACACCAACTGAGAAAACATGAAATAAGAGACAGGCATCGGATCGCCGCCATCGCCGGTACCCGTGGGGGAACAAAAGGTGACGGCACAGAGGCGGGGTATCACCCGAGTCTCCTCAACCAGTTTATGAAGAGCACGCTAGAAAAATAATCAGCATCTGTCGGTCATTTCAGATGCAAACCGTGTTTAAGTCATTAAGAGACGCTGTTCGATCCCACTTGCGTGTGAGGAGCAAGTATCTTATGTATCCGAAGTTGAGCATCGTGCCTTTACAGCTATAGTCACTTAAAAAAGCCATGTTCTAATTAAAAAATTCTTCTTCACAGCACACTCTCCACTTCCGAGAAAAGTCATTTCAATGCTCTGCCTCAGAATTTAATGAAACTTGAACCATGTCCAGAGGGCTCTTGGAGGATAGGATGAAATCCCAATTCCCCCGCCAGTCACTCCATCTGTAGCTGAGCTGTGTGTTATAAATTGTCTGTCCTCAGCTCCCAGTGCTGGGCCCAAACACACTTGTCTGTGTCTTTACACAAGCACGTGATGTACACGCAACCCAGGCAGCATCAGCCAGACGGAAGAAGTCCCATCCCACAGCTGGCTAATGGCGTCGGATGTGACATCGTGCAGAAAACAGAAGTTTGCACCTCCGCAGCAGCATCCAGCGTGGCAAGATGGTCTCTTTTCCGAGCTGCAGTTGCCCTGATTAAATCACAGCCGGCTCCTCAAAAAACTAGCGAGGTTAAGTCACTCCGAAGAATGATTGTTTTGTAGATAAGAAACATTTTGCCTGCCCTGCATCTGTTGGTGGGCGAAGGGCAGAACTGAAGACCAAGCAGAAGGTACACAGAGATATTGTGCTTGCTCCTCACCCAGGCAGGTGGGAAAACACGGCTGTAAGCTGTACCTCTGGCATCTGAAGACAGGGAAATACCAGCACCAAGACAGATACTACCTCCATCTCAGTAGAGGACAAGCACATCGGGTCCTCCAAAAAGTTCAAAGCACAGACAAGAAGCGCTGTGTCTTCAGAAAGAAGATCTGACCCATTATCAAATCGCTTCACGCGTTCTCCGCTGGGAAGCGGTCACCAGATGGCTGTGACACTTCTGCACGAAGATCGCGACGTCTCAGACATCAAGAGCACCTTTCACAGCCCGAGCTGGGAGTCAGGCACTGAAGTGATCTCATCACAACTCCCACCGGTTGCCTCTTCAAGCTAATTGGATTGAGGTATTTAATTTTTTGTCTTATGAAAACACAACTCGGGGCTGAGCCCGACTGCTGCATGTGTGAGAAAAATCTTCACGTGGCCGAGTCACAAGATACGCACCGTGTACCTCGGAGAGCTGGCGGGAGGAAAGCTCCAGATAGCTCCAAGATCAGAGAGGCCAACGGCTCCCTGCAGCTCCCCCAAGCAGGGTCCCGACGTCAGCTCCGGCAGCCTCAGCTGGGGAGGATGCTCGGAGCAGCGGCCACCGCTGCGGGGCCAGGACAACCCGAGCTGGAGACCTACGCCCAACCTCAGAGCTTCACGTCACCCTTCAAAGGGCATTAAGCAGCTCCAGAGCCAAGGAGCGGCCAGGTCGGACACCCTGACGGTCCCTCTGAAATAGGGACCCACAACAAAGGTGCTGTGCTACTAGAAAAGCTACTTCTGGTTAACGATATTATAAATAGCAGCAACAGCTTTGCCCTGATTTGCATCCCTAGAAGGCACTTTTCTATGTTTGACCAAAACACAACCAAATCTTATCAAGCACCGGTGCTGAGGAAGCTTTGGTGAATTTGGGGGAAAAAAGGTTGGAAAAATCAGTCTCAGAAAAAAGCTGAGGCCTCCAGGAGCAGCAGAGCTTGCAGTTTGCTTGGTTGGTTATGTAGATGAAGGCTATTTTAGCACAAACTTATGCTTTTAATTATTTTTGCCTGAATTAGCAGGACCGCTTCAACATAATTACACAGAGTATCTAAACCCAGTGAAATTGCAACAGGCTGAATAACGGTGTGTTTTAGGCACAAACAGTTCAACGCGGGCTGCACCCGCGCAGCCGGAGCCACAGAAATGCCATTTGCACAGGCCAGTCGGGGCAGAGAAGCGAAACTGGCTGGATTTGGCAACGGGACAACTCTGTGCATCCAGCAACGAGCTTTGTCACTTGATGTCACACAAACCCACCCCCCTCCCCAAGACACAGCCCGGCACAACGTGCCAGACCTTCTGAAAGGCGCCGGAGAGCAGAGCTAAGGATACAGGCTAGCACCTAAACTAACCAGGAAGGATTCCTGCGCCCTCCTCCATTTTGGCTGCTCATCCCAACTGGAAAAATCCCACAGGTTTCTACGTCAGCAAAATCGCATGTCTGCGCCTGCAGAGTAGCGTTTTCCTGGAGGCAAACGAAGAGAAAAAGAGGCAGTGTTTAGCAGGGGGATCCGAGCGAGGACTCCCAGGCTGTTCCCAGCCTCCCAGGAGCGCCGGCTTTTGTTGCAGAAAGCGTTTACCTGCCGCTGCGAACTGGTGCGTGCGGTCATTCAAACCATACCCAGCGCCGGTTCAAGAGGAGCCGCTGATGGCATTCGCACACGAAACAACAATTACATCACCCAGGCAGGGGTTGGCGTGACCTTGGGTCAGTCGCTATTCAATGCTCAGGTTTACTTTTGTTTTATAAAAAAAAAAAACCCAAAAACTTCGGAGTTGCTCAACATGCAGAGTTGTGAAAGGGAAACATTATGAAGCGACTTGAAATCCCCACGGAGAAGGTGCCACACAAACAGCTCCAGGATTACCTTTACCCCAACGACCCCACAGTTATTAAGCTATGGACACCACCTCTCCCAGCATCCGAAGCACCTCCTGGATGCAAGGTGCTGTAATAATCAAACCCAAGAAGCTCCTGGAAGAAGGGAGCACACAGCTGAAATCCTCTCTCCTTCCTCCTCTGCCCCAGAAAAGAGGATGCTTATGGAAGAGGGGAGGAAGTCAAATGCCCCAAAAACCTCCTGATTTTGGGGCTGTCGCTAACTCACCAAGCTCTCCTAACGCCCAGGCTGGGTTAACAGCAGAGCTGGGAACAAACAACTGCCCTTTGTACAAGCACGAGCCTTTTCTTAACCTACATAATTCTGCAAAGCCCAAACTAGGGCAGTTATTTTAACAGAGCTGGGGAAGAGCGTATGGACTCCAAACTTTATCTATCAAGAAATACATTTCTTCTAAACTTCACTGCATCAGCAGTACTGCAAGAGGTTTGCTCCAGTTACATAAACCACCGCATGATCTCTTACAACCAGTTAATGATACGAGACACTACGTATCCTAGACATTTTAATGCTATGTTATGAAAAAAAAATGCTTGCTCAAACAATGGAAAAAGCCTCATGAACTTTTCCATCAGCTTCTTGATGCCTTACTGAAAGGACGTTTGTTCCCACTGCAGATATTTTTCTTCTGGCAATCAACTGTTCTGCTTTACCTGCACATTAACAGGGCTGCGTGCAGGGAGAGCACATTTCAGCATTCCCTTTGATCGCCAGGAATCGTTACACTCATTTTTAAAACTAGAAAACCATGACATTTGAGAGAGATTGCAGGTTACGGCCAGGTGCAAACCTGATCTGAGATAGGGGTTTTTTTTTTAAATAAGGGTAGATACAGATCACTACTCCAGTGTCACGTTGTGTGCAAGTCCAATTATTCCAGAAGAGCTTCTCCAGAGTAACGACGTGCACAAGCCCTTACCTGAAGACATGCTCAGAAGCACAGCAATCGGGTATTTTGCTGCCATCCAAAGTCAACAGCAGTCCAAAAGGCAGCTGCTGCTTGTACTTTTAAAAGCCTCACCTGGTCTCTAATGCTTTGAAACCGATTATTGTACAACCTTTTGGATACTCCCTCCACTCCGTCATTTGCTGACGAGGTTAGACCGTCTTGGCCTCGAAGCCCTCAGCGCCTTTTCAGTATCGCCACAAAGAATACAATACCGCAAAGAAAAAAACCTGACATACAAAAAACACGAAGGAAGAATTATTCCATCCAGAGAATTTGCAAGTGTTGCTTGCTAACACCAAAACAAACACCTGGAGAATAAAGGATTATCTTGACACACAGCCAAGAAGCTTTCTACATACGCACAAGATCGCAAACCTCAGAGCACCTCTTGCAAGGGTACAAGTAAAAACAGGCTGAATGGAGGAAAAAAAGTATTCTTAGGACAAGGATCACTTGGAAAGCAGAATTGTTTGTTAACACATCCCCTTCTAACAAGGGACACTCAACACCGTTGTTCTGGTCCTCATGAACTCAATCCATCTCCCTGAGATGGAAAATGTCAGTGTAACAAAAAAAAAAACCCAACCCAGACGTTAGAAGAGGAAGACCTACATGACCAGATGGTCCACCTACCACCCCGCACTGCGCTGCCTGGTCCTGAGCTCACGCGAAGCTGCAAAGAAACAGAGTCAGTCCGTATCCGGCAGACTCTAGAGACGGGCAGCTTTTGCCTCCTCTGCACTCTAGTTATCACCCACAAGAACTTCTAAACATGGCTACCAAAACGCGGACCAAATACAGCAGAAGTTCTCTGCTAAAGAGAACCTGTAGTTCTTCTAAAGAGAAATATTCCATTCAGCTCTTCTCAAAACCCATGAATGCATTTTAGCCAGAAAAAGTAAAAACACAGAGAAGTAACGCTTCCTTTCTCAGCTGTCTGTACAGACAGAGACTGCAGCAGGGCAGCAACGACAACGCTGGTTTCGTACTCCGGCAAGCTCTGCAGAACCAGCTCAGCTACGGCAGAGTATGCCGAACTGAAATCGTCTTCCGCGCAAAGTCAGATCCTATCAGAGGATCTGTGGCGGCGTGAGGCACGGAGCACCCAGCGTGATTCCATACCCCTGCCAAGGCAGCTCACACGCCAACGTGGGTGCTTCTAGTCTGAGAAACACGGGTGCCCAGGGGCCATTTTCACCTGACCACCTGATAAAAGGATTTAATTCCACTACCCCATCCTGCGCAAAACGCTTAACAGCCAAGCCCCAACGATATACTCTCTGTATCCGACCAAGAGCAGGAGTGCTCCCTTCCTTCTCTGTCCCACGAACCCGAAGATCAAAGGACGCCTACGCCAGCCCAACGAGCACCTTCTGCTCTCAGAGCCCCAGCCCAAAGCCACCGGGGAGGGACCGTCCCCCAGGAGCAGCCAGGAGGGAGCACTGGTAACATCCAGGCTAGAAACAGAAGAGTTATTTCATCAGGCAGCGGCTGGCTAGGAAAAAGCCCCACGCCAGGAGAGCGGCAGACTCCCCTCGCCCCCCCGAGAGGGCAGGACAGGCCGTCACCTCCTCCCTCGCCCTCGGGAGGGGATTGGGGACCCAAGGTGGGGTGAAGGGACAGGACCACACCTGGGGTCGGGGACCTCGTGGAGAGCCGAGCCCTCGCCAGTGACACAAAGGCAGAGCTGCCACTCTTAAGTGGCCTTGTCGCAGACCCACCTTGGGCCTCCCAGTCCCTCCCCACAGCTCCCCCAGGTCTCCTGTCGGGATCCTGTCCCAGCCCTTCATCTTCCTCACACCTCCCCAGCCCCCCCCGGGATCCCTCGGGCCCCTCAGGACCCTCCTCAGCCCCCCTCACCATCCCTCTCCTCACCACTAGCCCTCTAAAGATCTTTTAACCTCGTGGACCCCCTTCTCTCCTCAAAGACCCCCTCAGACCCCCCCTAAAGCCCTCCTGAGCCCTGGAAAGCCCCAAGCCCCCTTCCCAGGGGCTCCTTCACCCTCTCCAAGCCCCAGAGACCTCACAAAACCCTCAGCCCTCCTGGCGCCTCTCCGCAGGACTCCCTCGGCCCCCTCAAACCCCTGCGGGCCCCGGGGACGCCCCAGCCCTCTCCCACCCCCTCCCTGAGCCTCTCAGGCCCCTTCCCGAGCCCGGGAGACCCACAAACCCCCTCACTAAAGCTCCCTGTGGCCCCTCAAGCCCCCTCCTCGGTCCACACATCCCGCGGCACTACAGACCCCAACCTCTGCCGTCTTCGCAGCCCCCCCCCCCCAAGCCCCCTCCTGAGGCGGGGAGACCCTCCCCCCACCACCTCCCAGAGCCCTCTCACCCCCCAACACCCTCCCCTGAGGCACTTTACCGCTCCAAGCCGCCCCCGGCCCCTCCTCACCGAGCAGCAGCAGCTTCACTTCCTTGGCCGCCTTCTCGCCGTCCTCCCGCAGGTTGCGGTCGATCATCTTACTCCGCTCCACCGCCGCCTTGTCCTCGGCGCTCAGCGTACAACCCATGGCGGCGGCGGGGAAGGCCGGCGGGCGGCCCGGCCGCCGGGAGCGGGATGGGAGCGGAGCCGGTGCGGGGCTGACGCCTCTCGCCTCCCTCGGCCCGGGCGGCTCCCTCAGGCGGCGCCGGATATCCGGTCGCCCCACCGCGGGGCACGCCGGGAAGTGCAGTCCTCGCGCGGCACGCTGGGAGCTGGAGGCGGGGTTTCCGCCTCGGTAGAGCGGGGCATGATGGGAATCGGAGGAGGGCGGGTGGCCGACGCGCCTTACTTCCGCCTCGGTGGAGCGGGGCATGATGGGAGCTGTAGTCCTCCGGGCGTGTCGGTGGGGCCCATGGCTGCCCCGGCCCCACACCGGCCCGAGCCCGGCCCGGCCCGACACCGGCCCCAGCAGCCCCATGTCCCGTTTGCAGCCCCCTCCGCCCACCCCACGCTCACCTCACGAGGGGGGGGCTCCGGCCCCACGCATCCCCAGGGGGACAGGCCTTGGCCCCACGGCTGTGGGGTGGGCACAGGGGCTTGGGGTGCTGGGGAAGCGAGGGGTGGTCCTGGAGGGGCACCCCTCTGCAATGGGACCCCATCTCCTGGCTGTACGGGGGCCACACAGGGGTGAGGGCGACCTGGGGGCCCCCCCCTCCTGAGAAGACCCTCCATGCCAGGACAGGAGTGACCCCAAAACCCGAGCCCCCCACCTCCCACGCTCGGCCCCGGCATGAAACAGTTTCCCCGGGCTTATGCCCACCAACCCGCTTGCCCCCAAACCCGGTGGCCGCTTCCCGGCGAGCGTCCTGGGACCCCCGATCCCCCGCGGCGGCGGCGGCGAGGACCCCCCCCCCACCTTCCCCAGCAAGGCACTCAGACCAGCTCTCCCCTTGCAGCCATGTTTGCCCCCAAACCCCCCCTCGCCCCACAACGCTACAGCTCCGGTTTGGGAGAGGAGACCACCGGCACGTAGACCCCGTCCCCGCCGCGCCGCTCCGTCCCCTCGACCGTGTCCTCATCGATCTGCCCCGGGATGCGAAAATCGACGGGGGGCTGGTCCCGCTTGGGGCTGGGGGTACGGGGCCGGGGCTCGGCGGGACAACCGGTGCCCTGGAGGAACTGGAGGAAGTTCTCCTCGATGGAGCCCTCCCGGCTGGGCAGCCGCAGGTCCTCCTCGGGCGGCTGCTTGAAGAAACAAGTGAGGAGCCGTCCCAGCTCGCCCCGGATCTGCCGGTTGAGGCACCCGTAGAAGAAAGGGTTGGAGGTAAAGCAGAAGTAACCGAGCCAAGTGACCACGGTCTCGGCCGCCGGCCCCACCAAGGGCTGGGCGCTCAGGGCGGTGTAGAGGTGGAAGGAGAAGTAGGGCAACCAGCAGAAGAGGAATTGGCCCCCCACGGCTAGCAGGATGGCGGCCGCCTTGCCCCCCCCGAACGTCCTCTGCGGGGTGGTACGAGGGGCTCCCGAGGTGGTGACCATGGTAGAGCGGCTGCTGAGCGACTCGGAGCGACGCCGCGGCGTCTCCATCCAGGTGGGGAGGGGGCCGTGGTGCATGGCGGCCACCCGCGCCACCTTGAACATGCTGCAGTAGACCACCACGATGATGAGGAGGGGCAGGAGGAAGTAGAAGGCGGCGAAGAAGACCACAAAGAACTTGCAGTAGGGACCGCGGCTCCATTGCAAGGAGCAGCCGCGGCCGGCGGGCACCGGCGGGCGGTCGGGGGACAACCAGCCCAGCACGGGGACGAGGGAGGTGGCCACGGCTTTGAGCCAGACACCCACGAGGACGCAGGCCACCAGCCCCACCGTCATCCTCACCTCGTAGCGCATGGGGTGCACCACGTAGTAGTAACGTTCCACGTTGATGGTGGAGATGGAGAGGATGCACATGCTGATGAAGCAGACGCTGAGGAACAGGTAAACGCGGCACATGGCCTCGCCGAAAACCGGGCTGTCGAAGACGGCCGAGCCGGAGAGCATCTCCAGCGGCATCAGGGTGAGGGCGGCCAAGAAGTCCACCAGGCAGAGGTGGAAGACGAAGACGAACTTGCGCAACGCCGGCGTCTTCACGATGACGGTCATGACGGCGGCGTTGCCCACGATGGCCGTCAGGTCAATGAGCAGCATGAAGAAGAGCCCCACCGATTTAGAGGCCACGTCTTTGGGTTTGCCGTCGGCCGTGCCGTTGGGGGGCATGGGGCCCGGGGAGGGCTGGAGCCCCCGCGCCGCCCTAGAGCCGTTCCAGGCCCACGGGGCGGGCAGGGACGGCTCCATCCTGTGCCGCCGCGCTGGCGCTCACCGGCCCATCGCCCATCCTCGGGGCGGCCAGCGTGGGGCGGCCGGGCATCGCCGGGGGCTCACATCCTCACCCACCCTACGCCTGCCGCTGGCCCCGGGTCATGGTCCGGGGACGGGTGCTGCCGCGGTGGTGGCACTCAGAGCACCCAAGGGTGCCCCCCGGCCCCGCTCATCTCCCTGCTCCTCGCCGCCGGGCAGTGCCGGGCATCTGTGAAGAAGGTAGAGCCGTCAGCGGGGGGGGGGGGGGGGGGGCACAACCGTGGGGGGACCCGGGAGAGCCCAGGGGGGGTCTTAGCTCAGCTGTGACCCCCAGCCGCAGCCCCTGTCACCCCTGGGTGCCCCTCCACGACACCCCGGCCTGCCAAACCCCTTTCTCAACCAAAAGCCTCATTCCCTCTGAAAATGAGCAATTCTGGGGCTAAAGCCCCCAAATTCCAATGTTTCAACCCAAAACACCCCAGCGGGATCCTTCACCCGGAGCCCAGGGACCACGAGGGGTCGTGGGGACGGGTGGGGGCTCACCAGCACCCCGGATGCCTGGGTTCACCCCTTGCACTTTGAGGGCCGTGCGTGACCCCCCACCCCAAGCCCGTCCCCAGGATGGGTGCTGCACCTCCACCCACCCTAATGGGTGCCACCAGCTGCAAAGCAGAGCCCAGGGTGCAGCTGGGGGGCTGGGGGCCACCCCGGAGCCTCCCACCCATGGGTGCTTCCCTGGCGGGGAGGGGGTCCCCATCCCCTGCACCCAGGGGAGCCCTCCGGGGGGGGGGGGGGGTGCTGATGGAAGGGGGGGTGCAGGCAATGGGTGCCCCTTCCCCTGCCCGCCGCCCCCCCCCCCTCCATCCCCGGCGCCCCGGGGAGATGCTGCCGGCTGGGGTCCCCCCTCCCACCCCCGGGGGGGTCCCCCAGTCCCTCCCCAGTGCATTCCTCGCCCCCCCGCCCCTCCGCCCCCGGGCATCGCCCCGCCGGGGGGGCGGCTCGGCCGCGGCACCTACCCTGGGGGGCTGCATGGGGCCGCGGGCCGGGCCGAGGGCGGGGGGGGGGGGACCCCGGGCCGGGCCGGGGTGGGGGGGGACCCCGGACCGGGCGGGGGGGGGGACCCCGGGCCGGGCGGGGATGCTCGGGGCCGGGCCGGGGCCGGAGCCGCTGCGGCGAGGGATGCTCGGCACCCGCCCGGCTGCTGGGTCCTAAGTGCCTCCCGCCAGCGCGGCGGTACCCCGGGCACGGCCCCCCCCCCGGCCCCGCCGGAGCTGTGGGACCCCGGGGATGGCGGGAGGGGGGGGTTGCGGCCGGCTGGAGCCCGGCTTCACCCCCGCGGGATGGGGGATGGAGGGTGGGTGTTCCTCCCCCGCCCTGGTTCCCACCCAGCGCATCGCTTCGGGCCTCAGTTTCCCCAGTCGTCCCCCCAAAGTGGCTGTTGAGGGGATGGGGGGGGGGGGGGCACTGGAGAGGGTTGGTGGGGAACTGGGAGGGAGCAGCCCCTCGGGGGTCTTGGGGTGGGGAGGCAAAGGGGGGGCTCGGGGGGAGTTGGGGGGGACAGCGCGGGAGGCACCCTGGGGGGGGGGGGCGGTGGGAAGGAGGGGACGGGGACAGGTCCGCAGCGGGGGCACAGAGTGGGGATGGGGACGGGTGCAGGGGGATGCACAGGGCTGGGGGGGCCGCTCGGAGGGGCCACAGACACCCCCGGCTCTGCCCACCCCCGGCCCAGTGCCTCTTCCCTTCCTCCCAGTTCAGCAAAGGAGCAACTGGGATCGGGGCAGTGCCCCCCTCCCCCGCCACGCTCTGTGCCTCAGTTTCCCCAGGGCACGGCCATTAGCTCACAAGGGGGATCCCCATCTCTTCCAAGGACCGGCACCCCCCTCAAAAGCCTGCACAGGCTGCAAACTTCCTCCTGGCAGTGCCCTGGACCCCATCCCATGGGTGCCCGGGGGGGGGGGGACACGCGTGGCCGAGCAGGCCCCATCCCCGGGGCTGGTGTGCGGAGGGTGGCGAGCGGCCGGCGGGCGAGGCGGGCGACGCATGTCCCTGCCGCAGGCCCCGCGCGTCACGTGCCCATTGCTAGGTTACAAGGACCCAAAAATAAATCCATCCAAACCAGATTAGAAACGCGGGACCTCGGATGAACCGGCCCCGTTGTACCGGGGCCCGGCGACGGCTGCCGGTGGCTCCCCGGTCACCGCAAGCACCGGTCATGCCGGCACGCGGTCTCTTGGTGAGCAGGAGTGTCGGGGACCCGTAAGGGCACCCATCCTGCCCCACATCCCCCCCAGGCCCATCCCCTGCCCCATGCAGCAGCGTGGGGACCGATCCTGCTCCCCAGGGTGGGGGAAAGCCCTGGGCCCCCCCTTGTCATGATAACATGGGTGTGCACCAAAATCCGGGAGAGCACCCTACCCTGGGTGCCCACCCTACCCTGGGTGCCCACTCCACCCCAAGCTCACACCCCACCGGCCCCCGCCTCCTCCCTCCCTCATGCCGGTGCAGGTGGGTGTTCAGCCACGCTGACCCCTCCCAGCACCCCAATATTTCGGGGGTCTCTCTCGGTGAGGAGGTGCAGAGCTGGCCACCCGCACCCTGCAAAGCCAGGAAGGACCCAGCTGCGAGGAGCATCGCTCCCCAACTCCGGGTGTCCAGAAAGGGGAGCTGGGGAGGGGGGGGGGGGGGGTGTCTCCGCACCCCCTTAGCCCCGCCACACGGGGTGCATCTTGAGAATGGGGGGGCCCTGAGGGTTTTTCTCCTCCCTGGGGAAACTGAGGCAGGGAGCCAGGGCTGCTCCTGCCCCGTCACGCTGGTGGCAGCGCCGGCGCAGGCAGATTTATGGCTTTGCTGTTTCCTGCCACCGGAGCATCAATAATTCAGGGCCCGGGCGGCCGAGCCGCCGCGGCACAGCCTCGCAGCCGCCTGCGAATTCCTCCTGTCCCCCCCCGGGCCGCCCTGCAGCCGGGGGGAGAACCCCCCCACAGCCCCGGGGGCACCCCGCGCACCCCCACCCTCTCTGCCGCAGCCGCGCCGGGCACCCTCCCTGGCACCCACCCCATGTGGGCCCCCAAAAAGAGGTGCCCAGGGCCCCCTCGTGCCAGGGCCCCCCCAGACTTGGATCCCCCCCCCCCCCCAGTTTTCCCTGGGGAGGTTCTGCCCCCCAAAAAGGTGCTGGCTGCTGGCCCCCACCCTACAGCCCAGCCAGACCCCCGGGGCACTCGGCATGGCTGGTGCTGGGGGGGCTGCCTTGGCATTATGGGGCTTATGGTGCCCCGGCACCCTGGTACCCCATCTCCCTGACAGCCCAGCACCCTGGCACCCCAGCATCCTAGCACCCCAGCACCCCACTACCCCAGCACCTTGTCACCAGTACCCCATTATCTGGGCACCCCAGCACCAAGACAACATGGCACCCCAGTACTCCAGCACCCTGGCACCCCAGTACCTCAACATCCTGGCACCCTGGCAGCCCAGCACTGTGGCATCATGGCACTGTGGCACCCTACCATCCTGGCACCCTGGTACTGAGCACCCCAGCACCCTGGGATACCCATACCCGTGCACCCCAGCACCCGGGCACCCTGGCATACCTGAACCCCTGCACCCCCACATCCCAGCACCCCAGCACTCTGTCACCCTGGCGTACCTGTATCCCAGCACCCCGGCACCCCGGCACCCTGGCACGGCTGCCTGGCTTCTCCAGCTGTGCCAGCACACGTGTGTGTGCACACGCCTGGGGGTGCGTGTGAGCACATGCATGTCTCGTGTGTGTGTGTCTGTGCGGCTGGAGGGGCCACACACACGTGCACAGGTACGGCGGGTGCATCCGTGTGCGCGCACACGCGTGTGAACCTGGCGTGTTGGCACGCGTGTGTGATCGGGAGGGTGCACACACATGTGTCCCTGGTGCATGCGTGTGTGCACGTGTCTCCAGCGTGTGTGTGTGTGCGCACTCAGGCATGTGCATGCCTGCCTGTCTGTGTGTGCATGCCGGCACGCGTGCGCTCCCGTGTAGCACACACGCCCGCAGCCGGGCAGCCGGCACCAATCCTGCCTGGCACGTCGCCGGGGGCACGGTGCTGTGCCGGCTCCCGCCATGACACCTGGGTCCCCCCCAGGTCCCCACCACGGTGGCACGAGGACAGGGACACCCAGAGCCCACCGGTGGGCCGGGGAGGTCGGGGTGCGGGTACTCCCAGCCGGGGCACCCTTGCTGCAGGGTGGGGGGGGTCTGGGTGCTGGGTGGGGGCCAGACTGGGCAGCGGGTGCTGGGCAGGGATTAGCACCCGGATTAAAGCAGAGAAATTGAGGACGATCAAAGGACAAAATTCCCTGTCAGCCGGGGGGGGACGGGGGGAGGATGGCAGCAGAGGGGGGGGGACAGCATGGGGTGGCACCCAACCCGGGGGGGGAGCACATATTGGGGTGCAGGGAGCAGCTGGGGAGGGAGGACGCCAGGGTGAGGGGCACCCTGGGGACACCCTGCTCCGTGTTGCAGGGGGGTCCCCTTTAATTACTGCCCCCCCCCCCCCCCCAAATAAAAAGCTGCATCATCTCGGTGCGGTTTGTTCCGTTTCCTTTCCCTCTAATTTTGGACCCAAAAAAACCGGCACAAATGTTTTGCATCTAAAAATACGCCCGGGAGGCAGAGACGTGGCCGCGCACCTCGGGGGGGGCGCGGGGCACCCCTGCCTGGCTGGGGCAGTGGCACCCATGGGTGCCCCTCAGCGGGAGGCACACAGAGCAGGATATGTCCCCTCCATCCTAGGGGTGGTGGGTGGCACTGGGATGGGGACAGTACCGGGGAATTTGGGCTGGAATAGGGGGTGTGGGCCAGTGCCGTGGGGTGTGGGCCAGTGCCGTGGGGAGTGGGCCAGTGCCAGGGGGTCTGGGCTGGCACCGCGGGACGTGGGCCGGTACCGCCGGTGGGTACCAGCACAGCAGGATGGGGCAGGTGCTGGGGCAGCGCAGAGGGATTTGGGATGGGGTTGGGTTGGGGTTGGGATGAGGGTGGGATTGGGATGGGGACGTAGGTGGGGTTGGGGCTGACATGGGATGGGATGAGGATGGGGATGAGGACGGTGTGGGGATGGAGGTGGGGATGGGGATAGGGGATGGGAATGGGATGAGGATGGGATGGGGATGGGGATGAGGATGGGATGGGGACAGGGATAGGGATGAGGATGGGGATGGGATGGGGAGGGGGATGGGGATGGGGATAGGGATGGGATGGGATGGGATGGGATGGGGATAGGGACAGGGATGCGGATGGGATGGGGATAGGGACAGGGATGCGGATAGGGACAGGGATGGGGATGGGATGGGATGGGATGGGGATAGGGACAGGGATGGGTATGGGGAAGGGGATAGGGACAGGGATGGGGATGGGACGGGGATAGGGACAGGGATGCGGATAGGGACAGGGATGGGTATGGGGAAGGGGATAGGGACAGGGATGGGGATGGGATGGGGATGGGATGGGGATGGGGATAGGATGGGGATAGGGACAGGGATGGGATGGGATGGGATAGGATGGGGATAGGGACGGGGACGGGGACGGGGATGGGGATGGGGAAGGGGATGGGGATGGGGATGGGATGGGGATAGGGACAGGGATGGGATGGGATGGGGATGGGGACGGGGAAGGGGACGGGGATGGGGATGACGCCGGGCCGGGGGTGGGTTCCTCCCGGGGGGGCCTCAGCCCGGGGGGCGATGCGCGGCCCACGAGGGGTTAAGCGGGCGCTGCCGCCATTGGTCGCGGGCGATGCGGCGGCAGCCAATGGGGATCGGCCGTGCCCGGGGTGCGCCGCGCCGGGGCCGCCCCCAGACCCCGTCCCGGGGCCGCGGGTGCGCGCTGCAGCCGGCGCGGGGCCCGGCCCGGCCCGCTCGGCTCCGCTCGGCTCGGCTCGGCTCGGCTCGGCTCAGCTCGGCTCGGCCCGGTCCCGCTCGGCTCCGCTCGGCCTGGCTCGGCCCGCTCGCCTCGTCTCGGTTCGGCCCGACCCGCTCGGATCCGTTCGGCCCCGCTCGGCTCCGCCCGGCTAGGTTCGGCCCCGCTCGGGTCGGTTCGGCTCTGCCCGGCTCGGTTCGGCCTCGTTCGGCTCGCTTCGGCACGTTTCGGTCCGGCTCGGCTCGTTTCGGCTCGGCTCGGCCCCGCTCGGCCTGCCCTGCCCGCCCTCCTCCGCACCGGCCCCGGTACCAGGCCCCGGTAACGCCCCGGGAAGCGGGGGGGGGGAACGACGGACGGTGAGCATCCTCCCGCGGGCACCGTCCGCAGCAGGGCCGGGACCGGGGGGGGCCTGGGGGGGCCGGGGCCGCCTCCGCAGCGCGGGGGGAGCGGGGCTGCGGCGGGCGGGAGCCCCGTGGCGAGCCGCGACCCGGGTGGGCAGCGACCCACGGGCACGCTGTGACACTGGGTGACAAAGCCACCCCATGCCGTGACACCGGGTGAGGAGTGAGCCTGCTGCATGCCGTGACACCGGGTGACAAAGCCACCCCACGCTAGGACACTGGGTGACCAAAGCCAGCTCTTGCCGTGACACCGGAGGTGAGCAGCGAGCCTGGCGCGCGCCGTGACCACGGGTGGCCACAGCCACCCCATGGTGCATGCTGTGACATTGGGTGACAGAGCCACCCCACGCTGTGACACCAGGTGACCAAAGTCCCTGCATGCTGCTCGCTGTGACACTGGGTGACCAAAGCCACCCCATGCTGTGACACTGGGTGAGCAGCAAGCCCAGTGCTCGCTGTGACACTGGGTGACCAAAGCCACCCCGCACTGCCACACCAGGTGACCAAGCCACCCCATGCCATGACGCCAGGTGAGCAGCTAGCCCAGTGCACGCTGTGACACCGGGTGACCAAAGCCACCCCATCGCGCATGCTGTGACACTGGGTGTCCAAAGCCACCCTGTGCTGCCACACCGGGTGACCAAGCCACCCCGTGCTGTGACGCCACGCGAGCAGCTAGCCGTGACGCCGGGTGGCCAAAGCCACCCCATAGCATGTGCTGTGACACCAAGTGACAAAGCCACCCCGCGCCGTGACACCGGGTGACCGAGCCACTCCGTGCCGTGACACCAGGCGAGCAGCTAGCCTGGCACATGCTGTGACACCGGGTGACCGAAGCCACCCCACTCTGCCAAATCAGGTGACCAAGCCACCCCGCACCGTGACACCAGGTGAGCAGCTAGCCCGCTGCATGCCGTGACACCGGCTGACCGAAGCCACCCCGTGCAAGCCCACCCCGTGCCCCCAGCCCGCCACGCCGGGGATGGCGGGCATGCCGGTGCCCCGTCCCCAGCACCCGTGTGACGCCGTGGGGCAGAGCGTGGCCATGGGGGCCGTCGGGGGGCCGGGGGCCCCGCTGCCACTAATGCCACTGCTGCTGGCGCTGGCGCTGCTGTCACCGTGGGGGTCCGCGGGCGGGAGCTGCCCCCCACGCTGCGTCTGCGCCTCCAACATCCTGAGCTGCTCGCAGGCGGTGCTGAGCTCGGTGCCGGCCCCCCTGCCCCGCTTCACCGCCGTCCTCGACCTCAGCCACAACAATGTCAGCCGGCTGCGCGCCGACTGGGCGCCGGGGCGGCTGGCCCACCTCCACGCCTTGCTGCTCAGCCACAACGGGCTCTCCTTCGTCTCCACCGAAGCCTTCGCCCACGTACCCCACCTCCGGCACCTGGACCTCTCTTCTAACCGTCTCCGGGCGCTGGAGGAGAACCTCTTCAGCGACCTGGCCGAGCTGGAGGTCCTCCTCCTCTACAACAACGAGATCTCCGCCGTGGATCGCACCGCCTTCGATAACCTCAGCCGCCTCCGTAAGCTTTACCTGGGGCAAAACCGCATCGCCCGCTTCCCGCTGGAGCTGCTGCGCGACGGCAGCCGCCTGCCCCAGCTAGCCCTGCTCGACCTCTCGGCCAACCGCCTCCGCAGCTTGCCCGTCGGCGAGCTGCAGGCGCTGCCCGCCTGGCTGCGCGACCGCCTCTACCTGCACGGCAACCCGCTGGCCTGCGACTGCCCGCTTTTCCAGCTGGTTGCCCGCGGTCGTCGCCGCCGGTTGAGCGCCGTGATGGATTTCCAGGAGGAGTTGCGGTGCTCGCTGCCCACCGCCCCGGCGCCCATCGGTATCCTCGCCCTGGCCGGCCGGCAGCCGCTCAACTGCAGCGAGGCGCGGGAAGCGGTGCTGGAAGCCCACCTGGGTGACACCGTCACCCTCGGCTGCGACACCCGGTTGCGGGGGGTACGTAGCCGGCACTGGGTGACGCCGGGAGGCGAACGGGTGTTGGAGGAAGGGGGTAACGGCAGCGCCGCTCTCCTGGCGAACGGCAGCCTGCAGCTGCGGGCGCTGCGCCCCGAGGACGCCGGCACCTACGCCTGTTGGGTGGCGGGTCCCCTCCTCAACGAGACCCTTTACGTGGAGCTGCTGGTGCACAACTTCACCCTGCACGGTCCCCACGACACCCTCAACACCGCCTACACCACGCTGGTGGGCTGCATCCTCAGCGTGGTGCTGGTGCTCATCTACCTGTACCTCACCCCTTGCCGCTGCTGCTGCTGCCGCGGCGCCGACAAGCCGCCGGCTCCCCGCGACGACAGCATCAACTCCTCCGTCCTCAGTGCCACCCCCAACCACGCCGCCGGTGTCCCTGGGGAACCTTGCCGGTCCCGCTCGGCCTCCGCCGCCGGGCCGGGGCAGAACGGCAGGTTCAAGGTGGGGGGAACCCCGCAGCCGCCCCCCCGGCACGGCCCCAAGGCGCAGAGGAAGGTGTCGGATCCGGACTCGGTCAGCTCCGTCTTCTCTGACACCCCCATCGTGGTGTAGGGGAGGGGGACAACACCGTGGGGACGGTCCCCAGGGACACCCCATGTCCCCGCCGCTGTTGAGACTTGTCCCCAGTGGATGCGCTGTGGGCAGGAGGGGAAGCCTGGACCCCCACTGCCGTGTCCCCAGCTTGGGGGGGAGGGGACACACGCCATCGCCCCCCCCCCCCTCCCCCCCCGGACTGAGCATCGCTGCTGTCCACCCACGCTGCCAAGGTCACCGCCACTGTGGGACCACAAGGGACAAGGGGGCTCCCGCGGGGACAGCGTGGCCGCAGAGCTGGGGGGCACGAGCCCCACTGCCCACCGGGCACTGCAGGACCATGGGTGACGGCTCGGCGGGTGCCCCCCCAGGGACGGCAGCACCGGGGGCACCCACAGACTGCGGCATTGGGGGGGGGGGGGGATCCCCCTGCTTTGGCAGGGCAGCCGCTCCCTCCCCGCGGCACCGGGCCCCCCCCCCCCGCGCCCTCCCCGGCATGTGTATCGCGAAGCATGAGTCCCGCTGGGGGAGCATGTGCCACCCCGGCCAGCGCTCGGCCGGGGGGGGGACACATGGGGCATGTCACCCCCCAGGGACCCACGGGGTACAACCCCCTCCCCAACACCCTCCTGGCCCCTCCATGCAACCCACAGCCGCAAGCAGAGCCCCCCCACCCCGCAGAGAGTGGGACTCTGGGGGCTCCGGCACCCCAAATAGGGGTACCCCCCACACCCCCCCAGCCCTGTGTCCTCGCAGCCCAGCCTGTCCCCCCCATGTGTCCCCCACCCAGCCCCGGGCCGCGTCCCCCCCACGCTGGCAGCTGCCCGCTGATGCCTCGGCCAAAATAAACGTGTTTCCCCATCGTGCCTGCGCAGCCCTTGCCCGGTTTCGGGGTGCTCTAAGGGTCGTCCCCAAAATGGGGTCCCCTTGCTGGGTGTGGAGGGGTGGGTGACAGGGATGGTGCCACCACACCAGCCCTGCGGGACCCCCCCCTCCCCGGGATGAGGGGTCAGGCCGGTGGCAGCGGGGTCAGGCTGACCCAGGGCCCCTGCTGCCAGCCCGGCCCCCATCTGGGGTGCGGAGGGGGTGCATGGGGGGGCTGGGAGAGGAAGGGGGTTGGGGGAGGAGGGGGGCTCACCCCGGGACCCTGGTCACCCCCCGGAGCGCCCACCCCAAGGCCCAGCCGAACCCATTGGGCTGTGCTGGGAGGGGGCTTCTGTGCAGCCCCCCCCTGCCAGCCCTGTGCACACACCCCCACCCCACTGCCCCCCCCCCAGCACCCCACCGAGCCCCTTGGGTCCCCAGCACCCACTGACCCTTACAGTCCCCTGCCCGCCCCCCAAAGACCCCCTATGGTCCCCGGTACCTCCCCCACCCCACTGCCGCCCCCCCCCGGGGCCCCCCAGCACCCTTCCTTCACCCATCTCCCCTCCGGGGCGGGGCCTCACCGGATGGGGCGGGGCCTTACCTGCTGGGGCGGGGCCATGCAGGCAGTGGGCGGGGCTTGCCGGTCCGCAGAGGGCACTGATGGCGGGGGGGGGGGGGGGAACGGGACCCTTATCCCTGGGGGGCTCCTGGGGACACCCCCTCCCTGTCCCCGCGGGGGGAGCCAGGGCCACCCCTGTCCCTCTGTCCCCTCAGGACTCCTGGTGAGCCTGGGGACGTCCCCCGTCCCCGCAACCCGGGTCCCTGCTGTCCTCCCTGGGGGCGGGGGGGGGGGGGGACACAACACCCCATCCCTGCCCCATCCCCTGCGACACCGGGGACCTGGGGACACCCCAGCCCCTGCTCTGCCCTCACAGGGCTCCTGGGGACACACCACGGTCCCCAAACACCACGGGGACCCCCAGGACACAGCCCAGGCCCCCCCCCCCCCCCCCCGCACTACTTAGCTTTTTTTTTTTTTTCTTCTTTTTCTCCTTTCTTTTTTTTTTTAAAAAAAAGAAACAAAAAACAGCAATAGTAATTCTTATAAATATCCGCGGCCGGCAGCGGCCGTCGTGGTGGCCCGGTGGCCGGTCCTGTGCCGGGTTCCCCCCCCGGGCCGCGGCCGCCTCCTCTCCCGGGGGCTGGTTTAGCAGCAAGAGAACGGAATTGAGAGTCTTGAGGTATTTTTCTGGAGGTTGGTTTTTTCCTTCTTGTTTCCTTGCAGGGTTTGGGGCTTTTTTTTTCCTTTTTTTTTTTTCTTTTTTTTTTTCCCCCCCCCCTTCATCGGTTTTTCGGCATTTTTCCGGTGGGGGCTTCCTCATGCCCGCAGTGGAGGGATGCAAGGGGGGGGACACCCGTGCCTGGCGCGGGGTGGCCCCGGTGGCCCCTCTGTTAATGGGCTTTGGACTGCGGGAGAGGAGAAGTGGTGGGTCAGCCGCGGGGACTGACCCCGGGGATGGGGTCAGGGCGGAGACCCCAGGCCCACAGCGTCCCCCGACCGGGTTAGGGTGTCCACAGAGGGAGCATCCCCCACCATGGATGAGCATGGCCCCAGAGGGTCCCCACCTTATCCCCCACCCAGGGTTAGGGTGTCCCCAAAGGGTCCCCACAGCATCCCGCCATCCACGACCAGGATGTCCCAGGACCCAAGACCACAGCGTCCCCTACTTGGGGCCAGGGGGCACCCAGAGGGTCCCCATGGTGTCCCTTAGCTGGGATGTGGGTGGCCCAGAAGGTCCCCATGGTGCCCTCCACCCAGAGCCGTGGTGTCCCCAGAGGGTCCCCACTGCATCCACCACCCATGACCCAAAGACCCCAGACCACGGTGTCCCCCGGTGTCCCCTACCCGAGGCCAGGGGCTACCCAGAGGGTCCCCACGGTGTCCCTCACCTGGGACATGGGTATCCCCAGAGGGTCCCCATGCCATCCCCGACCTGGAGCCATGCTGTCCCTGGGGTGCCCCCCCACCCCAGGACCAGGGTGTCCCTCAGGGCACGGGTGCACACAAGCGGCCCCAAGCCCTGGGAGGGGAGGTGGGTCCCACCCTGTCCCCTGTGGGTGCTGGCAGCCCTGGGGGGGTCCCCCCATTTCACTGCCCAGCCTCCCACCCTCCCACCGCTCTGCACCCCCAGGAGCACCCCAAACACCCACTCCCACCCCCCCCCCCCAGCTCAGGAGGGACACCCCCCCCCAACACCCCCCCCCCATCTCAGCCCTACCTTCAGGGTGCTCCGCTTCTCCTCGAAGCCCAGGGGGGTCCCCGGCTTCTTCCTGCGGATAGAGCCGCCCAAGTCGGGGGGGGCTGAGCTGGGGGGTGGCGGGGGGCCAGGCAGGGGGGGCGCAGGCTTGGGCTTGACGGGCCGGCAGTACGTGGCCGTGTTCTTGCGCTTCTTGACCTCGTCCTCGGAGATACAACGGGGGGGCGGCGGCGGCACCCCCGGTCCGTGCAGCGGCGAGCCTCGGGGGTCCACGGCGGCGGCACCGGGGGAGCCGCGGCAGTCCGGGGGGGCGAACCGTTTCACCCGCGTCGTACCGTTGAGGACGGTGGCGGAGGAAGAAGCCGGGCAACCCGGAGGGGTGGGTTTTGTCTTGCCGGGGGGAACCGAAACCTGGCAGCCGGGGTTTTTGCTTTTGACCCCGTCCCCCGAACAGGTCCGTTTATAGGGGGGGCCGCCGGCGGCGAGAGGGGGCTTCCGTTTGCGGGTATCCGGATCCGTCCCGCCGACCGCTTCCCGGGCTCGGGAAGATTTGCTGGCCTTGGTAGAAGGCAACTTGCTGAAGGAGGGCGAGGGGATGTTGGCCGGCAGCGGGGAGGTGATGGACTGGCTGCCGCCCCCCCCGCACTCGGGCTGGCTGCAGGCGGCCGCCGCGTGGGGGGACCCCACCGTGTAGTTGAGGTTGGTGGGGACCCGGCCCTCCCGGGTGCCGGGGGGGGCCGCCGATGACGTCCGTGTTGGGGGTGAAGGGGTCGGGACGGTGGGGCCGCAGGGGGGGGCGGCGGCGGGGCTGGGGGGAGCCGAGGGGGTGTGGAGAGGGGGTTCGGTGGCCGGAGGGATCTTCCTGCAGGAGGGGAGGGGAAGGGTGAGACGGGACCCCCCCCCAAATCCCCGCTCCCATCCCTGCCCCCCACCGCATCCCACCCGATTCAGGTGGGGAGGGGTGAGATGGGACCCCCCCTCCCCCCAAATCTCCACTCCCATCCCTGCCCCCTGCCATGTCCCCCCCAATTCAGGTGGGGAAGGGTGAGATGGGACCCCCCCCCCACATCCCTGCTCCCATCCCTGTCCCCCCCATCCCTCCTGATTCAGGTGGGGAGGGGGTGAGATGGCACCCCCCCCAATATCCATGCTCCCATCCCAGCCTCCCACCACTTCCCTCCCAATTTAGGTGGGGAGGGCTGAGACAGGACACCCCCCCCCCCCCCCCCCCAAAAATCCCCGCTCCCATCCTTGCCCGCCCCCCCCCCAGTTCAGGTACACCCCCCTCCATGCCACGCTGGGACCTCGAGGAGAGCAAACCGGGAGGGCCGGGTGGCTTTGCACCCTGGCACCCAGCAGCACCCCCCAGCACCCGCTGCCTCCCCCCTGGCCCCCCCCCCTCACCTCCACATGTGGGAGCTGAGGTGCCGCTCCAGCATGGAGCCCAGCGCCGAGCAGAAGCGGTCGAGCCGCCGGTTGAAGACGTAACAGCCCGGGCTGACCAGGCGGCTGCCGAAGGTGCAGAACTGGGGGGGGGGTCATGGTCAGCATGGCCCCCCCCCAACCCCCCCCCCCCCCCCACCTACAGCATCCCAACCCGCAGCGGGATGCAGCCGGGTGGGCTGATGATGAGGTTGGGGGGTCCCCAACCCACCCCGGGGGTCCCCTCACTCACCGCCTGGGGCCGCGGTGGGCGCGTGGGGGGGCGGGGGGGCTCCTCGCCCCCCTCCTCCTCGCTCTCCTCGCTCGACACCCGGCTGCTCGCCTTGGGCAGGGGGAAGGGGAACACCCCCGTGCCCCCCTCCCCGGAGGCGGCCGGCACGTCCTCGGGGTCGCTGTCGGAGGAAAGCCGGGCCCTGTACCGGAGGGGGGGGGGGGGGGGGGGGGGGGGGCAGTGTGAGAGGTTTTTGGGGTGCCCGATATGGGGGGGGGGTCCACCCCCTCCGCCACCCAAATGCCGGGGTCCTCACCTGGGGAGCGGGCAGTGGGAGTGGGGCGGCTTGGCTCGGCAGGGAGAGGTGCTGGGGGGGCCGGCGGGGGGCTGCGGCAGCAAGGAGGGGTCCTGCTGGGGAGGGGGCAGCGGTTCCTTTCCGGGGGGGCTCCTCTCCTTCGGGGACTCGCCCTTGCGGGAGCTGGCCTTCAGCTCGGCCACCAGCACGTCAAAGTCCTTGGCCCGACCCTGCACCTCACGGCGCTGGTGAACCGAGTGGATCTGTGCCGGACGACAGCGGGGAGGGGGTCGGGGAGGGGGGGGTGGGGGGGGGCGAGAAAACACCCACCGGGACCCCCCCAAAAAACCCCTGGGCAGGATGATGGTGTCCCCCCGTCCCCCCCCCACCCCGGCAATCCCGCTACCTTGCAGGTCAGCAAGCGGGTGCAGATCTTCTTGGTGTCGGGGTTGAGCACGCCGCACTGCCTGTTCAGGTCGCACTCCTTGCCTGCGGGCAGAGGAAGGCAGCGGGATGCCGGGGGGGGGCCGGGGGCCCGAGCTGTATTGGGGGGGGGGGCGGGGGGGGGCAGGGGGAACAAGTGCTTTGCCCTCCCATGTCCGGCCTCGGTTGAGGTTTCCACCGGTGTGGATGGCAGGATGAGAGCGGCGGCGGCGGGGGGGGGGGGGGCTCCGGCAGCGGTGGGGGGGCCACGGTCTCACTGGGACTGCTGCTGGCTGGCTGGGGAGGGGGGGGGGGGGGCTCTGTGGGGGTCACCCCAACCCACCCCAGCCAGGGCTGGAGATGGAGACCTCCCCCTCCTCGGAGCGAGAGGCCGCAGCATCCCCACTCCGGGGTGGGGTGGGGGGGAACAACAGCCCCGAGAGTCATCCTCTGTGGGGCGGGGGGGGGCCACCATCTCCTGGCCCCCCCCCCCCCTTTCACCCCCTCCCTGGGGCGAGTCCCCCCCCCCGTTTCGCCCCCCCAGCCTGGGTTCTGCTAATGGCATCGTTCACTGTCGCCCGAGAGTGCCCGCGAGCACCGCAGCATCTGTCCGACTCCCATATCTGGGGTGGGGGGGACACACGGACGGACACGACGACGCGAGGGCGGGGGGGGGTTCAACCCTGGCTCACGCTCTTGCCGCACGCCGCCGCCGTTCCTCCGGGCCAGCCGGCGCCGCGGGCAGAGACCCTAAACCTGCCGGGTGAACGGAGCTGCGGTCAGGGCACGGCTCCTTCGGATGCAGGAGGAGAAGTGGGAGATGCCCCCTCGGTACCTACCCCGCTGTCAGACCCGGCCGCCGAAATAACGGGACCGGGATGCCGTGCCGGGATCCGGTGCCGCGCGGCACCGACCTGCCGCCCCCACCCCGTCGCCAGCAAGGAAAGGGGGACTCACGCGCCAGCTTCTTGTGGGACCTGGGGGGCGGCTTGGAGGCGCCTGCGTCCTTCTCCCCCGGGGCGGGCACGCTCTCCGGTTTGCACCCGGGGCCGTCGGCGGGCATCGCCGAATCCCCCCCGACCCCGGCCGGCACCGGGGGCTCTTTCGGCACCGCGGCGGTGGCGGGTTTCCCCAGGGGTTCCTTGGAGTTGGTGGGTACGGCTTTGGGGGGCACCTTGATCCCATGCCCGTCCGGTTTGGGGATGCTGGGAATCTTCTCCAGGTTGACCACAGGCATGAACAAGCTGGGGAGAGAATTTGGGGAGACGGGGGGGGTCAGAGTGGCCCCGCGGCAGGGAAGGGGCAGAGCCGCCCGTCCCGGCACTCACCAGAGGTTGTTGTCCTTGTCCGGCCGCTCGGGCAGGGGCTGGACTCGCCCGCGGGCACCCGGAGGCTTCTCCCGCAGCACCTTGGCCGCGCCGGGGGTCCCGCCGGCCGCCGGCTGCCCGTTGACGGCGACGTGGCACTTGGCGGCGGCGGCAGCAGCGGCACGGGCGTACAGCTTGCTGAGCGGGCCGTGGCGGCGTTCTGCCGGGACAGGGTGAGATGGGGAAGCCTGGCGTTAGCCTGTGCCGGGGGTCCCACCGCCCTGAGCCCCCCAACCCTGGGCTGCACCGGTACGGCCAGTCCTGGCTGCCTTCCTGCATCCCTCCCAGTGCCGGAGGGGATGCTGTGGTGGGGGAGACAGCCGTGCCCGGAGGCCCCCCCGGCTCACCGCAGTGCTTCTGGAAGGCCTGGGGCTTCACCACCTGGCTGCAGTGGTTGCAAACCACCAGGTAAAACTCGTCGTGCGCCGGGCAGTGGCCGAAGATGTTCATGTCTGCGGGGCGAGAGTTCGGTGAGCGGCACGGCACAGCTCTCACCGGGTCTCAGTGCCGTGGGAAGCATCACAGCCTGAAGGTCCGGGCCGGAAGGCAAGCACAGCCTCGAAACACCGGGTTTTCTCCCCAAAGGAGGGAGCTTACCTTCCTTAATCAGGGTCATGGCGTCCAGTTTCTTGCTGCTGCTCTTCCCGCTCTCCTCCAGCTCCGACCCTGATCCTGCCGGAGACAAAACACCATCAGCAGCGGCCGGCACGGGGACAGTCCCGGCTTCCCCTGGCCGCATCCAGCATCAGGTGCGGGTGCCAAGTCCTCGCCGCCGGCAGCACCGCTGCTCCTGGCCGTCAAACGCCACCGGCGCTCCCGGAACAATTAAACCGGCTAAAATTAGACCAGAGGGACAAATCCATGCCGGGATCAGGGTCGGCCCTGCGGCGTGCCATCGCCTCCGAGGTCCCCGTCCCACCATCCCGTGCCAGACCCTGCCGATAGCCCACTGCCAGTGGGATGTGGGTGTTCCTGGGGACAGCCCCGTCCTGGCTGGGATGTGACACCCCTGGGGACACCCTGGTCCCCATCCAACCGCAGCCCTGCAGCCCACGTCCTCACTGGCCGTGCCCGGCAGGTGTCCTGGCCCCAGCCGGCCGCACCGGGCTCTGCTGCGGGGGAACCGGCGTCCACCGGGCCAGCGGTGATGGTGTCCTGGCCAGCTGTGCCATACTGGGCACTCAGTGCTGTCTGGCTGTGCCATACTGGGTGCCCAGTCCCGTCCAGCAGTGTCATACTGGGCACCCAATCCCATCCAGCCGTGCCATACTGGGCACCCAGCTGTGCACAGCCGTGCCAGGGGTGCCCGTGCCCCATCCAGCCGTGCCGGGAGCCCACACCGTGCCCACCGGCCGCCTGGTCCCATCCAGCCATGACACGGGGCACTGGTGGGGCAGTGCCCGCCCTGAGGTACCTGGTCCCGGTGCCCAGTGCCAGTGTGCAGAGCCCACTGGGGCAGTGCCCAGCTCCCCAGTACAGGGTACCTGGTTCCCAGTGCGCAGTGCCCAGCTCCCAGTGCAGGGTATCCCGGTACCCAGTACACGATGCCCAGTTCCCCGCCTGGGGCACCCAGTACCTACTGCCTGGTTCCCAGTGCCCGGTCGGGGGCACCCGGTGCCCTCTGCCTGGTCCGGGGTAACGGCGGCAACTGGTTCCCAGTCTGGGCTACGCAGTTCCTGGTCCGGGCTACCCAGTGCCCACCACACCCGGGGATATCTGGCACCCAAGACGGGGTAACTGGCTCCCAGTAACGGGCACAGGGTTCCCAGTGACCAGACTGGGGTGCCGGGTGCCAGCTCTGGCTGCCTGGTTCTCGGTGCGGAGCTCCCGCTGCCCGGTTCCCGGTACAGGATGCCTAATTCCCGGTGCCCGGTGCCCGTTGCGGGGCGCCCGCTGCCCGCCTGCCGCGCGGCGGCGCTAGGACCGGGGCGGGGGGGGGGGGGGTTGGGGGGGGGGGGGTGGCGGGCGCGGCTCCGTTCGCGGCGGCAGCCCCCCCGCCCGCCCGCCCGCCGCCGCCGCCGCCGCCCCTCACCCGGCTCGGCCGGCGGCCCGGCCCGCTCCACCCAGGCGCTCCAGCTCTGCCCCGCGAACTCGTCGAGGCTGGGCAGCCGCCGCTCCGCCGCCGCTGCCGCCGCCGCCGCCGCCGCCATCGCCGCCGCGCGCCCACGCGCCGCCATCGCCGCCGCCGCCGCCGCGGGAGCGCGCCCCCCCCGCCGCCGCCGCCGCCGCCGCCGCCGCCGCCCCCGCCCCGCGCGCCCCCGCGCATGCGCCGCGCGCCCCCGCCCGCCCCGCGGCACCACGGGCGGTGTAGTCCCGCCGCCCGCCCCGCCCCGCCCGGGGGCTGCCCCGTACCGGCACCGTCCCGGGATACCCGCCGCCCCCAGGCTGTATACGGGGCTGGGGGTCCATATAGCCCTGTACCGGGCTGGGGACCCCCGGAGTTATCCCCATACGGGGCTGGACAGCCGGGAGTTACATACACCCCTTATACGGGGCTGGGCAGCCACGGGTTATATACACCCCCTATATAAGGCTGGGGACCCAGGGGTTACCCCTATACAAAACTGGACTCCCAGGGGTTACGTATACCCCCTATATGGGGCTGGGGACCCGGGGGTTACCCCTATACAAAACTGGACTCCCAGGGGTTACATATACCCCCTATATGGGGCTGGGGACCCGGGGGTTACCCCTATACAAAACTGGACTCCCAGGGGTTACATATACCCCCTATATGGGGCTGGGGACCCGGGGGCTACCCCTATACAAAACTGGACTCCCAGGGGTTACATATACCCCCTATATGGGGCTGGGGACCCGGGGGTTACCCCTATACAGAACTGGACTCCCAGGGGTTACGTATACCTCCTATATGGGGCTGGGGACTCGGGGGCTACCCCTATACAGAACTGGACTCCCAGGGGTCACATATACCCCCTATATGGGGCTGGGGACCCAGGGGTTACCCCTATACAAAACTGGACTCCCAGGGGTTACATATACCCCCTATATGGGGCTGGACAGCCAGGGGAGACATATACCCCTGTACCGAGCTGGGGACCTGGGGGTCCTATATACCCCCTATACCGGGCTGGGGACCCTCGGAGTTATCCCTATACAGGGCTGGACAGCCCGGAGTTACATACATCCCTTATACGGGGCTGGGCAGCCACGGGTTATATACACCCCTATATGGGGCTGGGGACCCAGGGGTTACCCCTATACAAAACTGGACTCCCAGGGGTTACATATACCCCCTATATGGGGCTGGACAGCCAGGGGAGACATATACCCCTATACCGAGCTGGGGACCCAGGGGTCGTATATACCCCCTATACCGGGCTGGGAACCCTCAGAGTTATCCCTATACGGGGCTGGACAGCCAGGAGTTACATACACCCCTTATACAGGGCTAGGCAGCCACGGGTTATATACACCCCCTATATGGGGCTGGGGACCCAGGGGTTACCCCTATACAAAACTGGACTCCCAGGGGTTACATATACCCCCTATATGGGGCTGGGGACCCGGGGGTTACCCCTATACGGGGCTGGACAGCCAAGGGCAACATATACTGCCTATACAGGGCGGGAGTTATATATACCCCCTATACGGGGCTGGGGACCCCGGGGTTATCCCTATACGAGGCTGGACTCCCAGGGGTTACATATACCCTCTACACAGAGCTGGGGACCCAGGGGTTACCCCTATACAGTGCTGGACTCCCAGGGGTTACATATAGCCCTGACACAGGGCTGGACAGCCAGGGGTTATATATGCTTCCCGTATCCAGCTGGGGACCCAGGGCTTATATGCATCCCTATACAGAACTGGACATGGCCAAGTGCTACATACCCCTCTATATAGAGTTGGACAGCAGGGGTTATCTATGCTCTTATACAGGGCAGGACACCCAGGGGTTACCCCTATAGAGGGCAGGATGCCCAGGGGTTATATATAGCCCCTATACATCAGCAGGTATCCAGTGTTTAATTACTCCCTGTATAGAGCTGGATACCCAGGGTCATATACAGCCCCTATATAGGCACCCAGGGCTTATATATCCCCTTTGGGCATTGGGCGTTATCTATACCCTTATGGAGAGCAGGACACCAGGAGTTACCCCTATGCAGAGCAGGACGCCCGGGGGTTATATATAGCCCCTGTACAGAGCTGGGCCCCTGGGACTTATATATATCCCTATAAAGAACTGGACACCCAGGTATTATGTATACTCTCATACAGAGCAGGACATCCCGGAGCTATATATACCCTTATGTGGAGCAGGACACCCAGGAGTTGTATATACCCCCTATACAAAGCTCCTTACACAGAGCAGGACATCCAGGAGTTGTATATACCCCCCGTATAAGGCTCCTTACACAGAGCAGGACATCCAGGAGTTGTATATACCCCCTGTATAAGGCTCCTTACACAGAGCAGGACATCCAGGAGTTGTATATACCCCCTATATAAAGCTCCTTACACAGAGCAGGACATCCAGGAGTTGTATATGCCCCCCGTATAAGGCTCCTTACACAGAGCAGGACATCCAGTTGTACATACTCCCCATATAAGGCTCCTTACACAGAGCAGGACATCCAGGCGTTGTATATACCCCCTATATAAAGCTCCTTCCACAGAGTAAGACATCCAGGGGTTATACATACCCTTATACAGAGCAAGACATCCAGGTGTTGTATATACCCCCTATATAGAGCCAGACACCAGGGGTTATATGCACCCCTATATAGAGCTGGTACCCAGGACTTTTATACGCCCCCCCCATACAGACGTGGACACCCCGGGGTTACACACAGAGCCCCCCTATACAGCACGGGACACCCAGGGTTACGCACACCCCTATATACAGCCAGGCAGCAGCAGTTCATGCCCCCTACCCGGGGTTAGGCATCCTCCCCCTATAGCATCCGTACCCCTCGCCGCTCCAACCCCCGGGGCCAGCGACACCCCGTCCCCGGGCTGGCGGCCGGCGCGAGGTCCCGGGGGACAGGTGGGACACCCCCCCCCCCCCCCCCCCCGGGGTGGCTACTGCTTGTCGATGGCACCCTGCTCGGCGGCACCGTCGCGGGGCCCGGCTGGCGCCTGCCACGGCGTCTCCTTCAGCACGAACCAGCAGTTCCCGGCCCACAGCAGAAAGTTGAAGAAGCCGAAGAGCTGGGGAGGGGGGGGGGAAGAGGAGAGAACCCCGGTGGGGGGCACCCATGGGTGAGCCCCGGCCACGGGGGGACCCGTGCGCCTCGTGGGCCCTGTGCGCCCCGTGCAACACACGCACCCACGCAACCCGTGCGCCCCACGTGCCCCGTGCAACCCGTGTGCCCCATGCAACCCGTGCACCCCGTGCAACACACACACCCATGCACCCCACGAGCCCCATGTGCCCCGTGCACCCCATGCGCCCCATGCAACACACGCACCCATGCACCCCACGCGCCCCATGCACCCCACACAACCCATGTGCCCCATGCACCCCGTGTGCCCCACGCAACCCGTGCGCCCCATGCAACACACGCACCCACGCAACCCGTGCGCCCCATGCGCCCCACGCAACCCGTGCAACCTGTGCACCCCATGCAACACACGCACCCATGCACGCCACGAGCCCCATGCGCCCCATGCACCCCATGTGCCCCATGCAACACACGCACCCATGCACCCCACGCGCCCCATGCACCCCACACAACCCATGTGCCCCACGCACCCCATGCAACCCATGTGCCCCACGCAACCTGTGCACCCCATGCAACACACACACCCATGCACCCCACGAGCCCCACGTGCCCCGTGCACCCCATGCAACCCATGCGCCCCATGCAACACACGCACCCATGCACCCCACACGCCCCATGCACCCCACACAACCCATGTGCCCCATGCACCCCACGCACCCCATGTGCCCCATGCACCCCATGCACCCCATGTGCCCCACGCAACCTGTGCGCCCCATGCAACACACGCACCCATGCACCTCATGTGCCCCACGCAACCCACGCACCCCACACGCCCCATGCACCCCGTGCACCCCATGTGCCCCGTGCACCCCATGCAACCCATGCGGCCCGTGCAACACATGCACCCATGCACCGCACGCACCCCACACAACCCATGTGCCCCGTGCACCCCGTGCACCCCATGTGCCCCACGCAACCTGTGCACCTCATGCGCCCCGTGCAACACATGCACCCATGCACCCCATGTGCCCCACACACCCCGTGCGCCCCACGCAACCCATGCGCCCCGTGCACCCCATGAGCCCCATGCAACCCATGCACCCCGTGCACCCCATGTGCCCCGTGCAACCTGTGCGCCCCATGCGTCCCACGCACCCATGCCAGGGGTTGCATCACCACCGCCCACCCCATCGTGGGGGTCCCCTATGGCTGGGGGGGCGTCTCATGGGGGTGCAGGATGGGTCCCATGTCCCGTGGGACCAACGCGGAGTTAGCACCGTGGCCGTGGAGCGCGTGTGCGCACGTTTCCACTGCCCTCTCCCGGCTGAGCTCGGGAATCCGGCGCGCGTGTGCGCGCACAAGGGCTCACGGGTGTGAGTGTGCGTGTGTGCGCGCCCGCCAGTGTGCGTGCGTGTACATGCCTGTGTGCGTGATGTGTTCACGTGTGCGTGTGCACTTTCACGTGAACACGTGCGCGCATGGGTGCGCGTTCACGTGCACGGGTTTGGCAAGCATGGGCAGGCATCCACACGCAGGTGTGTGCACATGTGTGTGTGCACGTGTGCACATGCGTGTGCCCCCTGCAAGGACCGGGGGCTGTTTAGCTCTGCTGGAAGCATCATAAATCTCTCCCCCAAGCAAATAAATAAATATACGTGCCCATGTGTGTGTGCCCGTATACATGCCCGCGTGTGGACACGTGCGTGCGTGTGTGCCTATACCCCGTGTGCCCGCGTGCAGCGGCGGGCACCGGCGCCCGGCTCTCACCACGGAGATGTTGGCCAGCCCCATGGCCGGCGTGGCGCCGGCGTTGCAGACCACCTCCTCGCCCTGGCAGACCCCCATGGAGGCGATGAGGCTGGCGGGCCGCGTGGCCGCCTTCACGTCGGTCAGCCCCTTGCCCCACGCCGCCGCCGCCACCAACCAGAGGAAGGCGAAGCAGACGGTGATGCAGAAATCCTGCCGGGATGGGGATACCGGGCTCAGCCCCGGCACAGAGCGGCACGGGATCCATCCCCGCCTTGGGAATGCAGCCGCCTTACCGCAAAGGGGAGCTTCTTATTTTCGCCGTAGAGGGAATGAAAGCGCAGGTAAAGCACCAGAGCCGCCATGGCGTAGAGGAAGGAGAAGACCCCCAGGGTCACAAAAAATTCGGCGGGAGCGGAGAAATCGCCGACGAGGTGCAGGGTGTGGGTTTCCGACTCGCCCCCGCAGTCCGGCATCTCGAAGGGGATCTGGTATAACCTGGGATAGCGGGAGGGGGGGATATCGGGTGGCCCGGGAATGGAGGGGACGATGGGGATGGCTCTGCCAGCTCGAAACAACTGCCCTGGGGATGGAGGGCACGGACACGCTGCCGGGTCGGAATCTGGACCCTTTGCCGTGGTCCAGTGCCCTGGCATGGGGCCGGTGGTGGAGGGAAGGGGTTAAAACGGTGGCTCATGGCTGGCGCGGCTCCATCCTCACCTTCCCTGATTAACAAGGATCTCCCCGGATGGTGTCGGAGCCGGGGGATACCCCGCGGTGCTGGGGGTGCCGAGAGTTCCCAGCCGGACACGGCACCTCCCTGCCCACAGGGACCGTGGCTGCGGTCCCATGGGGGTCCCAGCAGCAGGGACGGGGTTTAACACCAACCCAGCACCCCACGTCCCCCCCCCCAGTTCGCTGTGGAGCCACGCCGGGTGCCGGGATGGGTTGCTGGGGGGGGGGGTCCGGGCTCGGTGCCCCCTCACCTGAAGGGGTACCCGAACTGGATGGAAATGGCGCTCATCTCTTTGGTTTCGCTGCTGCATTTCACCGTCACCCCGGTCTCGCCGCTGAAGGAGCCGCAGGCCCCGAAGGCGAAGATGGCGAAGAGCTATGGGAGAGGAGCAGCGGGTCGGGGTGGGGGCTAGGGGGCTCGAGATCCCGGGGACACCCCCCCCCCCTTGACCCCCCCCATCCTGGGGTGGGATGCACCCAACCGGGGGTTTGCACCCTCCGGCGCTGAGTCACGGGCGGCCGCGGCGGTGCAGGGCGAGCTGCCCCCCCCCCTGCAGCCATCGGCCTCGTGCGCCAGCACCGGCGCTGCTGCCGGTACCGGGATTTGCGGTCGGGGATGAAATGGGGCAGCGTTGGGGAGCGATGCTGCGGGGCGGGGGGCAGCAAGGCCAACTCTCCCCCCTTAATTTTAGGCAGGGTGCTGAGCGCCGGAGCGGGTTTCCAGCAAGCCGGGAGCATCCCCGTGGTGGGAACCCCGGGGTCATCCTGCCGCCATCGGTCCCCCTCCCTGGGGAGGCACCGCTGCCATTTCCCGTCCCTCGGCGCCGAGCTGCTCTTGTCTCCGGCGGAGGGTGGCGGGAAAAAGCCGTTCCCAAATAGTTTTCTGGAAACTCATCCCGGCTGAGCTCACGGCTTCCCCGGGGCCGGCTGGGTGAAGGGGGGAAGTCGAGAGGCCAGGCCTGACGCCGTGGGGATGGGCAGACCCACGCGCGGCACCGAGGGTCGAAGCAGGAGCGTTGGCAGCCGCTCTGGGGATTTTCTTCCCGCTTTCGGCTTCGGGGTGCCTGTGCACGCAGGGTCTGATCCTGCACGGCGGCCGCGCTGGCAGGGGGTGCCCAGCACCTCCCCGGGTTGGATTATCCAAAGCAAAGAGCCGTGGGATCCGGGGAAAAGCCCCCTCGACCCGGCTCCTCCAGGCAGGGGATGCCCAAATGGGTCCGGCCTCACGCCCCAGGGCTGAGCCCCCCAACTCGTGCCTCAGTTTCCCCAGCGCTGGCACCCGGGCTGGGAGCCCCCCGGCCACGGCGAGGCCGTGCCGCAGAAATGCCGCCCTGACATACGATCCTGCAGCCATTCATGGCACGGCCCGGACGGGGGACAGGGCGGCGGGCACTTGGCTCCCCCCCCCCCCCCCATCCCCGGGGTCCCCTCTCCTTGGGCCTGCTGACCCCCAGCACCCCTTCCCCACCCACCCACCCACCCGCTGCCCCCCCGAGCCTGTGGGAATGACGGGGACCCGGTACCCCGATGTCACCGTCCCCTCCGGCATGGCCGGGCAAAGCCACCTGCTCAAGGTCACCGGGGGGGCCGTGGGGCCCGAACACAGGCAGCCGGGTGGCCCTGCACCCCACCTCCCCTGGAGCCCCCCCCCCCCAGAATGGGGTCCCCATGCCCGGGGCTGCCAGGGTTGGGGAGGCTCCGGGGGGGGCTCCAGGGTCCCCTCGTTTCAGGGGGGCTTTAGGAAAGCAATGGGGCACCCCAAATCTGGGGGTGGGGGGGAAAGCACTGGACAGGGGGCCCAGGGGAGCAGCACCCAGGGGTGCTGGGGAAGGGGCTGTGCCCGGGGGGGGTGGTCCTGGTGCCGGTGCCGGGATCAGGCCCGGGATGGCGGGGGACACACACACACACCGGGGGGGGGGACTCACCCATTCCAGCACCTTGATGAAGCCCAGGGGCTCCTGGAGGCGGCCCCAGCGCACCCCACCCAGGACACGATCCTGCGGGGAGAGAGGGGCAGGAGCCGGGGCACCGGGGCGGCACCGGGGGCTGCACCGGGGGAGCGGGGGACTGCACCGGGGGCTGGTCCGGGGGACCGGGGGTGCTGCACCGAGGGAGCAGGGGGCTGCACCGGGGGAGCGGGGGGCTGCACCGGGGGCTGCTCCGGGCTGGGGGCTGCCCCGAGGGACCGGGGGTGCTGCTCTGGGTGGGGGGGCTGCACCGAGGTTCCGGGGGGCTGCAACGGGAGTTGCCCCGGGCGGGGTGGCGGGCTTCGCTGGGGGACCGGGTTGCTGCACCGGCCACGGCACCAGAACAGCGGAGGGCTGCACCGGGACACCGGACGGCTGCATCGGGATACCGTGAGCTGCACCGGGAGTCGCATCGGGACACCGGGATGCCTGCACCGGGAGTTGCATGGAGGGAGCGGGGGCTGCACCGGGAGTTGCCCCGGGGAACTGTGCCGGGCCACCGGGGGGACGCACCGGGAGACTGCCCCGGGAACCGGGGAGGGGGGGGGGGTGTCGGATCGGAGCCCTACCTGGAGCCGGGGCGTTTTGTCGCCGGCCGCGGGGGCGCCGGGCTCCGACATGGCCGGGCCGGGGGCGGTCGGTGCTGCCTCCGCCGCCCGCTGGGACCGCTCCGCTGTTCAGAGCCGCCAACCGGGAACCCCACAGCCCCCGGGGGCAGGCAGCACCGCCCCGCCCCCGGTGAGGCCCCCGGTCCGCCCCCGGACACCCCCGGGACAGCCCCCCCGCCCCGGTCCGCCCCCGGTCCCTCCGCCCAGCGCGGACCCGGCCCACAGCGGGATGGGCAGCGGTCCCCCCGCCTCCCCGGGGTGTCCGTCCGTCCGTCCGTCCATCGGCTCGTCCGGCCCCCAATTAGTCTCTCTGTGCCCCTCAGCCCTGCAACGGGACGGGGAGCCCCGGGGCCGTGCCGGCACCCAGCTCCCGGTGCGGTGCCGACAGCCCCGTTACCGGCCCCGTCGGGGCCGGTAACGGGGCTGTCGGCACCGCACCGGGAGCTGGGTGCCGGCACGGCCCCGGAGGACCCTGGGGCATCCCGATGCCTCTGCCCTGGCACCCCCTCCCCGGTACCCCCGGCCCGGTAACCCCCGCCCGGTACCCCCGGTGTTGCCCGCCCGCCCCGCCCCTCTAGCGCTCTGGCCACGCCTTCCTTCCCCTGGCCCCGCCCCTCCCCAGCTCTCCCTCCAATCCCCGCTGGCAACCTCTCCTCCCCTCTCCGCTTCGCCGAGCCCGCCCTCCCCGTTTTCTCATTGGCTAGAGGGAGGGCGGGGCGGCCCAATGGGAAGGCGGCGCGGGGGGAAGTAGAGCGAAGGGGCGGGGCGGCGCCTGCGCGGTGCGGGCCCGCTGACAGGAAGCGGCGGAGAAGAACCCGGCGAGGGCAGAGCGGCGCTCCCGCCTCCGCCGCCCGTTCCCCCCCCCGCGTCCCCCCCGCCGCTGCCGTCGCCGCCATCATGTTCCTCACCCGCTCCGAGTACGACCGGTGAGTGCCCGCCCGTCCCCGCCACCCCTCGCCCGCCCCGTCTCCGCCGCCCGCGGCCTGCGGCTGAGTCACGGGCCTGCGGCCGGTCACCACCCTCCCCATCCCGGTAGGCCCTGGCCGGTGCCTTTCGCCTGTAGCCGCCGTGGGGCCGCTCTGAGGAGGTGGCGGGGAGGCCGCAGCCCTTCTGGGCTCTGCCCAAGGGCCTCTGCTCGTCCCCCTGCCTACCCCGCCCGGGCCCGTGGGGCTTCCCGCCTCGCCGGGCACTGGTACAGCCGTCCGGTTCGCGGCCGTCCCTTCCCTGCGGCGGGCTCTTCCCTTTATTTTTGTTTTCTTTGGGTTTTGGAGAGCCCGGTTCTGTTAAATACAGGGGAAGGGAGGGCACGTCCCGTGTGACCGGGGGCTTCCACTATGGGAAGGCCCCGAGGCCCCCGGTGCGGGGTGGGGGGGGGAGGCTGCGTGCGGGGTCCCTGGGGCGGGGGGGTGTCTCCTAAGGCCGTAGTTTATCTTGCTAAATGCCTCCTGAAACCAGGCGGGTTTTTTAAGAAATCCCTTGGAAGGTTTTGCGTGTGGATGGAGTCCCCGGGCACAGCGCTTCTCTTGGCCACCGGCACAGCGGGTCTGGCGGAGGAGGGCAGCGTCGTCTCCCGCTTTGTGCGGTGGGACGGGAGGAGCGGCGGACGTCAGGCTGGGTTGGTGCACGGGGAGGGTGGGGATGGGATGGGGTATCCAGGGAAAGGAACGGGTCTGCCCTGGTAAAACTAAATCCGACTGTCTCCTGGTGCTGAGGGAAGGCGTGCTGTTTGGAGTCCAAAGGCAGTGTGCTTCCAGCATCCGCAGCGTGAAGCGTGCCATGCAAACAAACCTCCTCCTGACCTGTAACTAGACCTGCTGGCGTTCCTGTTGTTCTCTTTCTCCGTAAGAATCCTGAATCCAGCCCCTGCGAGTGTCTGCGGCGAGGGTGACGGGCTCCAGCGAAGCCGTGACGTGTTCCAGCTCCCCCTCCTGTGGCATCACCCTTCCCGCCATCGCTCTTGAATAAGGAACTGCATTTCTTGTCAGCCTTCGGTTTCCTGCCCCTTACACCGTCTCTGATGTTGTTCTTGCAGGGGTGTGAACACTTTTTCTCCGGAGGGGAGGCTGTTCCAAGTGGAGTATGCCATCGAGGCCATAAAGGTATCGTCAGCTCCGTCTGGTTGCCAAACCGTGATGTTAAGGGCTCTTTCAAACCCAAAGCCTGGGTTGGGTCAGAAATAAAACAGGCGGGTTCTGTTCGTTCGGGCTCTGGCCTCGCTCCGCAGCGAGGCAGGGTTTGGCTGGCTCCCAGGGCAGCACGCAACGCTGAGCGGGAGCTGCTGCCTTTCCCCGTAGGCACCGCTCCTGCGTGCGACTGCTCTGGCAGCTCTTTGCCAGCCTTTCCCCTACGGTTTGTAGTAGGAGAGCTGTGTGCCAGTGTTCGATTCCTTCTGTCCAGCCAAACCTCCTGCAGCTCTGCTCTTTTATGGGTCGTGAAGAATCCAAAGCCATCGATTTCCCCCAAGTGCGGGGGAACGTTCCCCTCTCTGTCTCCTGCCAACCAATTTGTCCCCAAACCAAACGCAATCTGAAGATGCTAATCCCCAAACCAAACCTACTAAAAACTAACGTTGAAGCGAGAGGTCCTGAATGCCCGTACACCGTGACTCTGCCCGCAGAAGTTCATGCTGCCGGCGCGTCGTGCACTTCGTGTCCATAAACGCTTGTCTAAGAGCAGAGGAGCGCTCTCCTTTCTCTGCCTCCCTGAGCTAATGCCGCATTCCCTTCTGGTCCCTGGGCTTTATAAAGATGGAGTCCCTTAAAAAGCCCCAAAGTGGCAACTTTTCTCTCCCTAGGTCAACTTTCCTTTTCTTAGCTCGCTGCTGTTGCAGCTTGGAGTGGGTCACCGTTTGCTCAGGTGAATTTTAAAACCTGAAGGTAAAGGTTGTTACGAGCAAACTAACCTACCTCTGCAGAGCCGAGTGGCCTTTCTGGGGCGTTAAGTGTTCTTAATTGATAAATGTTCTTGTTTCTGAGAATGTGGGCATTGATTAGGAATAAGTTTAAACTTCGGGGAAACTGGTCAAGTGATGAAGCGAAGAAGCTCTGAGCAGGCCTGTGTTTGGACTGGGGAAGAGGAGGGTGCTGGCTTTATCTTCCCTGTACTGCTTTAGCTTGTTGAAGCGCTACTTAAATGAGGAGGCAAAAAGTAATAATATTTATTAAGGCATTGGGAAGTAAAAACTCTCAGAAGGATGTCAGTCACCATGCTGACTTTATAATTACAAATACATCTACCAGAGTAGCGATCATACGGAAGCCTTCTGGCTTCTCCCTTTTTTTTTCCAGATCAGCCCATAAGCTTACCGACGAAATCGCTGCAGCTCGGGTGGCTCTTGCGACACGTTATGTGTGGTGCCCGTGCGTTAGGGGTGTAGGAGGAGTTTTTATTCGTGTGCTGTTGCTTCATTAACAAAAATACATCTGAAATGACATCTGGTGTCCCTTGTTCCCTTGGGGTTCGTGCGCCGCTGTGTGCATTCCCCTCTGCCAGGCCTGTGGTTATAGGTGTAGCTACCTGGGGAAGCTTGCCGCTAAAATTATACCACGTAGCCTCACTTGGATATTCGGAGTCAACATCTCCACACCGCAGCTGGTACAGTTATTCCGGTAAATTCCCCAGCGTGGAAAAGCTGCGAGTGCTGGGAGCAAGGTGGGGGCTGGTGGGAGCCCTTGAGATCTGACCCCCCCCTGCCTTGGCTGTGCTCGTGGCCGTGGTGACACTGTGGTGTCCTGCAAGACCAGGGTAAAACTTGCTGCGGTCTCGGCTGCGGGTGATTAACTGCTGCCTGGCAAACGGTACGTGCGCAAAATGCTCTTGTTCCCGTTGTAAATTTTGTGGATACGAGGACACTTGGGAGAAAAAGAGCTAATGGAAAGAAAAATGCCCAAGCCAGAAGTACAGATGCAGTCAGAATGAAGGCCATTATGTGAAATCCTCCTCTCTCGCTTTAAAATTTAATTTCTGTCTTGCAAAGGGAGATTCGCAAGGCCTTTTAAATTCATAAGGCTTTAAGCTGTAAAAATTGATGTTGCTCGTGGAAGAGATTAACGATTTGCAGCAGCCCTGCTGGGTTCTGAAGAACTAGTCAGCTGGGAAGCAGCATGGGTTTAACCTTTCCAGTTTCCTCGTTCAAGTCGTAACATTTAAAATTTGGTGCGCAAAGCCATAGAGTCTTGCGGGTGGGTTTCTGTGTTGGTGATGCGAGTCTCCGAAACAAAATGCCTACAAATAATACAAGGCAAAATTACCATTGCGCCGTTTATATTTATGCGAGCTGTCACGGCTAGACCCTGTGCCGGGTGCGGTGGTGGTAACTGTGCGGTGGTTTTCAGCTTGGTTCCACGGCCATCGGGATCCAGACCTCGGAGGGCGTCTGCCTGGCCGTGGAGAAGAGGATCACCTCCCCGCTCATGGAACCCAGCAGCATCGAGAAGATTGTAGAAATCGATTCCCACATAGGTAAGGAGAAAGAAGTGAGCTTTGGGTGTCCCTCTGGTAAAGCCCTGGGAGCATCCCTCAAGTTTTGGAGATATATAAGATGACTCTGTCCCCTGGGAGTGTCAGAAGCTGCGTTTCAGGGCTAGCCTTCCCTGCGGGCAGCTCTGCTGAGCCGAGCGGGAACGCTCATCCCTCCCAGTGAACACCAGGTCCTGGTCACTGGTTTTCCAGGCTCCAGGCCAGCAGGACATAGTTACAGGAGCAGGAAGAGGCAGCTGAAGCACCCCCCTGCCTCAATGACCTCCCTCATGAAAGCTCATCCCAAATTTAGATCTGGGAGGGCAGGGAATTACTGCAGAAGGCTTGACTCGAGGCCAGTTTCTCTCGGAGCACTAATGTTAGCCTGTACCCCTGCTCGCAGCAGCCTCCCGCACCGTGAGGGGGCCCGCGACGGGCTCATTACCAAATATGTCGCCTTGAAAAGCAGGAGACCTCCAAAATACCCGTGTTGCTGATGACGTGGGTGATGGAAGGAGCTCTTGAAGAGTCTAATTTCCTCCTCCCGTGTGCTTGCGATACAAGCCCCTCTCTTCCTGGAGCAGGATCTGTGCTGGAAGCCCATCCAGCTCTGGGTTAGCCAGCCCTCCCCGTGGCGGGGGGGGATGAATGAGTTCCCCTTCCAAGCAGGTTGCGTTTCTGTCGGTTAGCTTCTCTCGGAAGGCCTCAAACATGGCTCCTTTAACCAGTTCAGATTTGGGGTGGGTGGGATGCGTGACGGGGAGAACTGGGTTATGTACCTGCCCTTCAGCTGGGTTCCCATCCTTGCTCTTGAGCAAATCCGTTTCGATCCCGTCCTCCTTCCTTTCCAGCACGCTGCAGTGCGGCACTGCTGTGTGCTCCCACGCAGGGACCCGCTCCGCCCTGCAGCCTTTTGTATTTCACCGTGGGCTTTGAGAAGTCGGGTCGGGGGGAAAGTGCATCGCAAATAACCGGTGAAATGACTCGTGGTTTCCCCTCTCTGATTCCAGGGTGTGCCATGAGTGGCTTAATAGCTGATGCAAAGACTTTAATTGATAAAGCAAGAGTGGAGACTCAGGTAAGGCTTGACGTTTCTCGTCTTAAAACAATAGCACGAGGCTCGGGGGCATCTCAGAAGTCTCTGGCACGGGAAGATTGTTACAGCAAAGGAGCTGGTGCGGAGTGGGAGGCTTGCGGGGAGCGTAGCTTCCCTCCCGGGGCTTTTGCAGAACAAACAGGTGGAGTCTCATGTGTATTTTTTTTTTTCCTCTTTGGTATTGCACATTTGGTGGGAATCTTACGGCAGGTTCTCCAGTGGTCTCTTAGCACTGGCAGATGTGCTCCAGTGAATGTGCGGGGCTGTCCCTCTAACTTTGTTTTGACAAAAGATCGCTTATAGTGGTTTTATTTTTGGCCCCTTAAATTTACTCGGTGCCTCAGGTACTCGGAGATCCCAGGTACAAATCTCTGCACTGTAGTAAAGACTTTTCCTGTGAGGTTTTCCTGCAAGTCAGCACTCTTCCAGCCTCTGGAGAACTGGATAACCCCATCGCTTCAGAAACAGATACTGGGATAAAGTGCTCCGGCCTTGCGTTTTCCCTGTTGGCATCCCAAGGCCGAGGTATCCCAAGGTTTCTGGGGGATCCCTGCACAAACTTCCCAGCTTGTTCTGCACTTCCCGCTCTCTTCCTGATGCTTCCCTCTTGCAGCTGAACGGGCCGTGCCCCGGTGCCGGCAGCCTGCCCGGAGGGGTGGAGGGAAGTTGTCTTTGTGGCTACGCAGGGCATCGCTCCAGCCCACCGCGTGAACGATCCAGGATTGTCGTATTTTGGGAACAAGGCGATAATTTGAATCTTTACAGCTTGGTTTTTTTGGTTTTTTTTCCCTGCAGAATCACTGGTTCACCTACAACGAAACCATGACAGTGGAGAGCGTGACGCAGGCCGTGTCCAACCTGGCGCTGCAGTTTGGGGAGGAGGACGCAGACCCAGGGGCGATGGTGCGGAGCTGGGGGTGCTCTGGGGAGGTGCTCTTGGCTCTCCTCTGACTTTGCCCTTAGCCTTGCCTAACCTGTCGGCTCCTTTCTGTTGCAGTCTCGCCCGTTCGGTGTCGCGCTGCTTTTTGGAGGAGTTGATGAGAAGGGACCCCAGCTGTAAGTTCGGCTCTCTTAATCCAGGCCAGCTCTGGGAAGAGACAAAACCTCTACTGAAACTTCCCAGGAGACTTTAATGACTTGATTCTGGGATTTTACTTAAGCCAAACGCTTGGGGTTTATCTCATTATGTACCTGATGTGTTTGTTAATGCTTTTAAACCCTTCCTTTCAAAGCACGGGTAGCAGCAGCCTGAGCACTGGCTGCTTCTTCGGGGTTGAAGAGACCGCCGTGTCTTCACTGAATCCTTGCTTTTTTTAAATGTGGTTTCCTGGGCAGGAGGGAGGTGTTCAAGCTCTCCTCGTCCAGAGTTTATTCTTACCTTTCCCTAAAGGACTAGCAGAGCCACTCGTAACATAATATGTGGAGCCTGCTGTAACATTCCTTGGGGAGGTGGTGGAGTGCTTGTAACCTGAACTCCTGTGCTTCAAACACTCAGCCTCCGCTGGAGGTGGGAAAGGCTCGGCAGAACCAGCCCAATAAGATCTCCCCACGGTCTCCCTCCCAGGAGCAGTAGTGAAAACTTGCTGGTTTTATTAAAAAAAAAAAAAAGAGGGAAAATAAAAAGGAAAATGATTCTGCTCTGAGTATGGAGGGCAGTGTCAGGAGAGTATAGCTCTCCTCCTAGCTTACCAGCCCAGCGTGGGTCTGCAGGTGACTCTCTGGCACTCCTCAAACCTTGGTCTCCTCTGCATGCCAGGAGGAGAGACCTGCTGCTGCGCTAATCGCAGCAGTCCCCCCAGGAGGCTGGACGCAGCGAGGGGCTGCTGCGAGCTCTGCCCCGGCGTCGGCAGACAAGCTGTCGCTCCCCAGGAGCCCGTGTTCTTCCCCAGCTCTGAGCCGTGCGGGGAGCTCTGGGGAGCGCTGTGGGTCTGGTGGGAAAGCCCTCGGGGGTGCCGCGGCATGGGATGGGGTGCAGCGGCCCGTTCACGCTCTCCCCCCCGTGTTCCTGCAGGTTTCACATGGACCCGTCGGGGACGTTTGTTCAGTGCGATGCCAGAGCGATCGGCTCCGCCTCGGAAGGCGCACAGAGCTCTCTGCAAGAGGTTTACCATAAGGTAAAACGCCGGATTGGGGTTGACATCTCACGAGTTAGAGGTACCTCATGACCTACAAGGATCCACTAGTTTCCTTCCCGAGGAGTGATTCATAAGACTCTTCTTGCGCTGTAGAGGAGGCGCGTGAGCTTGTCAGGGTGGGACTTGGTCCTTGGCAGTTGATCTCGTGATTAGATGTCAGTGCTGAGCTGCTGGTGAGGATCTCTACGACGAGGAGTGCTACTACCAGCAGCTTCCCCCTAGGCTGCAGCTGGAACACGAGACTGGTGTCTGAGATGCCGGTCTCTGCCTCGAGCGGGTGATAATTAAGACCATGTCAGGAAGTACTCTATAAATAAAAGAACTGCTATACGAATGCCGCCGGTCGGCATCGGGGCTCAGTATGGATGCAGCCTGAAGCGTAAGGAGCTAAAGCAAGCGGCTTCGTTTCACCAGATCTGTTAAGCCAGTGAAGTTAACGGCTTTTGCGCTGCAAGTACTGGTCCTATTTGATATTAAATAGAAACTTTCTTCCCTCTACGAGGAGGGAGCTGCCCATTTTGTGTGGTAAGAAACCAAACGCTGTAATGAAAAGCACAATTGATGGTGTTGATTGCTGTGAAGACTTCCAGCCTAAGACCCAATAACCTAATTTCTTCACTAGCAGAATTGTCCAAGTTCTGGGCTCCGTGGCTTGTTAACCATCTTCTAAGCACAGAGTTACTCCGAACGCAGCTATCGTCACTCTTTGAATGTCGCATGGCCCTCTGGCTCTAGATCTCCCGCACGCAGGGGTTTACGTGATTAAAGCATAAAGGCTTCTGCCCAGAGGGAGTCCGGCTTTTCGGAGCTCCCACTGGAGCTTGTTGGGGGGAATTGCTTGATAGACAGTAACTGGTGAAGAGAAATGGACCCTCGTGTCCCGATCCTGACAGTAAGGTTTATGTGCCCGGATTATTAACAGTTCTTAAGCTTTGTAAAAAGTTACACAGAAGCAGGAAGTCGCCATCCTTGCAATTGTCACTGTCCTGCCTGAACAGCGCGCTTTGATCTCGTGTTGATGCTGTAGATAACTTGATAAGCTTTTAAATTTGCTGCCAGTGACAGCTTAAAGGATTTGAGAAGAGCGGGAGGGAGAGCAGCACGCTTCCGCAGTCAAAGGGGTAACGTGCAAGTACTTGCTTGACCGTCAACAATGCAATTAATGAGGGATTTGTTTTACAGTCAATGACGCTGAAAGAAGCAATCAAATCTTCCCTCGTCATCCTGAAACAAGTTATGGAGGAGAAACTGAATGCAACCAACATTGAGGTAACCGCGACTCTTGTTAGCAGCCTACGATTGTGGCTTGCGGTGCTTGGTGTGGAGCAGAAGTCTGCACTGCCTGTGGTCTTTGCTTCCTCGGTGCAAATCCCGCTGGCTGCGCAGCGAGCGTCCCAGTAGTGCCTTGCATTTTAAACGTCCGGGTGAGAAAGCTGCCCGCTCGCTTTCTGGAGAAGAAGGGTTGTCTCTGCTTCTAGAGCAAGGAATGAGTTGGTGGAGCAGACCAGGGCTTCCCAAGCCAACGGCTGGCTGGCTGCAGATGTTCTTGCGCTTTCAAGCTGCCCGTTGTAGCGTGTCGAGTCTGGCACATTGGAAAGGTTGGAGCTTTCTTTTGATTTCTAGAGGTGTGCGGCCTGGCTAATCCACGAGCGCTGGCAGAAGCGATTCTCGTGGGGCTCCCTGGACGTGGGCTGGAGCCCCTGCTGACCTTACACAGGTCGAGTCAGCCAGCGGGAACCTGTCCTGCCAGCCGGATCGCTTTTTCTTCCCCTGGGTTTAGCCATTCTTTTTTTCCCTGGTACTTGTAATATTAGAAGGAATGAAAATTATACAGCTTCTGGGCTTGCTATATTCAGTCTTGGGTCGGTGCCAAAAATCTGTTGGACAGGAGGACCGGAGAGGTGAAGCCTCCAGGAACGAATGTGCTCCTCTAACCTCCGGCTTCTGCCCGCAAGCGGCCAGGCTCGCAGAGCTCAGCTTGACCCGAGCACGCAGTGCTCTCGGAGATCCCCACAAACCTAGTGGTACCTGTCCCCTTAAACCCTGCTCGTTAGACTTGTAATGTTCCTTTTTAGGTAGCAAAGGTAAAAACCCTTCCAGTTTGTTAGCGATAATGGATAAATGATGAGCAAGGCTGGCGTATAGAGTTTGCTTCTATTTCTGGCTGGTTATGAGACACTAGACCTTTTCAAATCATGTCATTCCGACTCCTGAGCTGCTCTCCTCCTGCCGTTCTCCCATTCCTTTCCTCTGAGCGCTGGGAACCCGTTTCCCAAACAGCTTAAAAGTGTGCACCCCCATTTTTTTTTTTATTATTAAATACTGCTGCTGGGCACCCTTCCTGACATGATTAGCTTCCTCTGCGGGAGGGGAAAGGGCCAACAGCACGCCGAAAACGTAGACGCTCTGTCCAGAAACGATGCCGGCCAGCTGAAATCTGCTTCCCCAGATGCACTCCCAACCCGCACTGGTCAGTTCTCTTGATCGGCTTCAGGTCTCTTCTGGAAGATCTGCAGTACAGTGCGAAGAAATTGAGGCAGAGGAGCGTGTACAGTATCCTTATGTCATGTCCCCGTTTAACAGGGCTTAACTGTGCTTGGCAAAGCGCTGAACGTGTTGAGGAATCATATCAGGGTTAAGTATGAGAAGAATGTGCTGAGGATTAAAAGGTCTCTATTGACTCAAGTCACTCTTCTGGCTGAAAATCTTCTACCTGAAGTGGCTGCTTCGCTTTCTAGCCTTGTAGAAGTATGTGGTGCTCCGGTTTGTTTACTCTAGCCGCTTCCCTCTCTTCTGTGGGATTTTTCCATCGAGCGGCAAAGAAAAGGGGCGAAGCGTGGTCATGGAAGAGTTAAATCCGTTGGGCGCGAAGGTCAGGAGCCTTAAACAAAGGTCAGGAGCCTTAAACAATGTTAGGCTTTTAAATTAATTACTTCCCTGTGAAGCCTGTAAGGGAATAGTTGAGTAAAGCTTTTGTTTGTAGGGAGAAGGTGAGGCACAGGTTCGAGCAGACATGGAAAAGCGGAGTAGCTGGTGTCTCTGACCCCTTGTTCTGGGTTTCAGGGGGTGTACGCGCGTGTTGTCAAGTCCGTTTGGGTCTAGCGTCGGGCCAGCGCCCATGCAGGTGATCTGAGGTGCCTAAAGTGGCATCTGCAAGCGTGTCTGACTTGTCTGAGAGTGCCAGCTAAAACCTGGGCTGTCAGGGGCTCTCCGGCTGAGCGTTCAGGACGTTTCTCCTTAAAAAAGGCTTACGGCGACCCTCCCTCTACCCCAAAAGCGTCTCCTACCATCTCGTGCTGTTTTATGGGTGACCTTGCAAGCGGAGAAGCCTAGGAAGAGCTCTGGGATTTGCCAGGACCTTCTGCAGCTTTCCTTCAGCTTATTGCAACCAAACGCTTCGATCCCTTAAGAGCAAAGATGCGTGCCCGGTGCCGGGGGGGGGGGGCTGCCTGCGAGCGAGGTCTGGAGCATCCCAGCTAGCTCCTGCAGCTTTCTGGCTTGCCCGCCCGCGGCAGCTGTCTGTATCTTGGGCTCTCACGCCGTGAGCTAGGTGCGAACGAAAGTCCCGCTTACATTCCTCTTCCAGTCTTGTCATTCTTCAAGTATCTCTTGTTCTGGTGCTCGCCCCGTGAAATGTCTCAGCTGTCTGCCCCGGACGCTGCCTCCCTCTGCTCCTGGCAAAGGGGCAGGGCAGAGTGTGTTGTCCCCCAGCTTCGTCCCTTGGGCTTTGCCTTGGAAGAGATCTCTTTGGCCTGCTTGTACAGGGCACCAGGCAGCTGCGAGGTGCGCCGTGGCTTGCTTATTGTCGGTGTTTGGCGATCAAAATGCAGGTTTGCCTCTGCCTCCGCTTCCCAGAGCTAACCCTCGGTCCCCTTTTGAGTGTTTTGCTATCTTGGATTTCATAAGGCACGTAACGAGCCAGGATTTGTACCCTTGGTTGGTTACTGGAGGAGAAGAGGGACTTCTGCTGAGGGCCACACTGAACGGCAGCGAGAACCGTCCCTCCCCGAGGAGTGTTTGATGAAGGACTCGTATTAACGGGGTCTTTTTCCCCAGCAAGCAGAAGCAGAGCCTGCCTGTTCCCAACAGACGCTCCCTGCTGCTGCTACTATGAGGAGACTGAGTCAATTAAAAGCTATTTCTGCGGCAGGCAGCTATTTTAGGGAATCAAAGAGCATGTTACGGGGTGGAATGATCTTGCTGGCCTGGCAGATCAGGCAGCCGAGAAGGAACAGCTGCTCCGTCTGCTGCGGCTGCTCTCTGTTCCCTGCCCCGTGCCGTCACTTCACATAACGCAGGGCACGCTTAACCCCTTGCTCCTTCTCTTTCAGCTTGCCACAGTGGAGCCCGGGATGAAGTTCCACATGTACACAAAAGAGGAGCTTGAAGAGGTCATCAAGGATATTTGAAAAGGAGAGAGACTCCCTCAAAGGCTCATTCACACCCCCCCCGATCAAAGCGAACTGACTCTCGGTTCCTTCCAGTACCTGTGTTTTTATTTTCCAGCAGCATCTGTAATTGCTCTTCTTAGAAGGCTCTTGAGGTTTTTTTACAGTTTCTGTACATAACTGATATCTACAATAAGAGGAAATGAGAATAAATCATTTTGTTACTCTAATCCTGGGTGCCTCATCGCGGAGGTCTGAGGCGGGGGGGACCGTTTAGAGCGAAAATCGGGGGCAGATGAGGGTAACATCTGCTGCCGACATCGGCGCAGGGCGAAGCAGCGCCCGCCCGGGTTTGCAGCGCTGGCCGCGCCGTATGGCGCTGCGGTCCTTGCTGGCTGTGGCGGTAGCAAGTCTCCCTCTCGTGGAGAGCGTGGTGATGTCGCATCAGGAGATTAGGTGTAATTTCACATGAGTCTTGGGGGGGGAAAAAAAATATAGATTTTTTTTTTTTTTAGATCTGCTCGTACCTGTTTGGTGCATTCCCCCTGTCCTTCTCCAGCGGTTTTTGTCCGTAAGGGCTTACCTGGAGCTCTGACTCCTTCCCAGGGAAGAAATCCATAACCAGGCTTGGGATTTGCGTTTCCTTCTAGCAGAGCTTGGAAATACCCGTAACAACGGTGATAGACCAGGGCCCGCCAAGTGGGAATAGGTCTGGGGTTAACGGGACAGCCCCTTACCTCTTAAATTGTGCAGGTACCACTTAATTTTGAGAGTAGTTTCATTTTGACCAGCAACCTTCTGCTCATCCACTTCACGGGGCTTGTGGCTTTGGTGTTTCGTTCTCCAGCAGACGTCTCCGTCCTTGTCCTCAAAATAGCATCTGAGAATTGAAGATCAGTCCGATAAGGGAATAAGCTGAGATTAGCACAGTATTTTCCTACAAAATCGTGCCTGCATGGCCAGCGCGGCTTCAGGGGCTGGACAGCCAGCTCTGCCCTGGCCCCTGGTAGCTTGCTTTCTGCCACCCCGTCAACGTCGGCAGGCGGCGGAGGCCGCTCCGCTCTGTCCTATTTTGAGAAATTACAATTTCGCCTGAACAAAACAACGTTGTCTGCTGCGGGAGAGACGGACGTGGCCTGCGCTGCTGCCGGGAGGGGGATTGCATTAGTAAGCGGGAACGTTTCCAGCCTTACGTTTGACTGAAATGAGTAACTTTCCTCTCGGTTCAGCGCTAGGGATCGTCTGCCTGTCTCCAGCGGGCGGTTCATCGCTTGGCGAAGCCAAACGGTCGCAGCAAACTGCGGCTGATCTCGTACCTGCCAGCCTCTTCCTTTTGCGGAAGGGAAAATGCCAATCCTATTAACTTTTTTTTTCCCTCTCTTGCTGTTGCCAGACAGATGCAGGAAGGGGAGCCAGGTCCTCGTGGCTGGAAGATCAGTCCTTGGATAACCTCCATTTTCAGAATAGCTGAGCGCCCCTCCTCTCAGGAGTTCCTGCTGTGAGTTTCCCCTCTTTGCATAACAGTCTGAAGGAAACAAATGAGATCATCGGGCGATGCCTGAGGTCATGGTACGGGTTGGATACAACCCCTACACCTGGCAGGTGGAAGAGCAAACGTAACAAATAATTAGTTGATGGACTTTACCCTTCGGGGAGACCTTCCTTATGGCCTAAATGCGGGGAAACAAGCCTGACTTAGGCTCTGCCTGCGCCGCTTTGGAGCGCCGGACCTGGTCTCTGTGCCACTCCTCATCCGTGAAATGATTTGGAGGCAGCGATGAGGGCAGCTCTGGCGTTGGGAGCTCACCCATCCTGAATATCCAGCAGGCCAGGGTGATACCCAGGGCACCACCCCAAGCGTCACCCTCATAAAACCACCCCGTAAGCGAAACCGGGCTTGCTATCAGCTGTTGCGTTTATATCTTCCACATACGCCCTTTATCCTTAATGTCCTTCAAAGCTTTATATCATCTCAAAGGTCGGTCATGTTCCCTTCTCCTTTGGGAAGGAGACCGACGGGTGTCCCAGCTGTTGTAAACCACCCCGCTCCATGAAGAACCCTGCTGTTCTGGGAGGTAGTGCTCTTTTTAGGTTTGTTTGTGTCCCAAAGAACACAAAAAGCTAATTCTTCCTGACATGGCACTCAGCAGAAAATGGTCCTTTATACCCTGCCCTCATCACATGGTTTGCTGGTGGCAGCATCACATGAGAGCGGCTCCTCTGTAAGTGAAAATCGAAGCTTTGTGCTCCTTATCTGATCCGTCTTGGCAAGTAAAAAGCCCGAGCTCTTTCCACAGAGACAGCAGGCTAAATGCGAGAGGCGGGGTGAGGGTAATGGAGCCCTGGGTGCTCACCTCCCACCGGGGTGTTTCATATCTGCCCTTTTCCTCGCTTTCTGGGGTTAGCGGAGCAATGCCACCCAGGCAGCTGGTCACAGAGGAGGGTTTCCTTGGGCCTTTCACGCGTCAAACTTGTAGATCATCTTTTTTTCGGGGCGATGGGGGGGGGGGGGGGGGCAAAGGCGGAAGGATGACGCAGCAGTAAAGTGAATATTCTCTTTTTGCTTTTGAGGCTCTCGCTTGGGGGCGGTGGGAGGTTTAACCCCCGCAAAGCTGAAGGCACCGGGGCAGAGAGCTCCCGGTCCCCTTCTCCACCGTCCCCCCTGCCCTGAGCTGGTGGGGACGGACACCTTTTGTAGTGCTGGGGGGGTGCGGAGCTCTCCCCTCTCCGGGGGGGCCGGGGGGGGGGGGGGAGCTGCCAGGGGTGTTTGTTGCTTCATGTATTGCACCAACGCTCCCCGGGGAGGGCAGGGCCCCGCTCCAGCCCGCTTGTGCAACGTGGCCACTGTGCAAGGGTGTAACCGTCACTGGGCATGAAAACGCTCAGCTCTGCCTGTACCAGCCCAAGGGAACCCGGGGGAGCCGGCCCCCCGGGGGGGGGGGGACACACAGGGGACACACACGACGACGACGTGCTGCTGTCCCCCCTCCCCTGCCGGCTGTGCACCCCCAAAACCAGGCGCTGAGCCCCGCAACCAGCCTCAGCCTCCCCACGCCTTGTGCTTACCCCAGTGGCTTCCCCCGCCCCGGGTCCCCCCCCCCCATTCCCGGGGGCTTCGTCCCCGCCTGGGGGCCGGGGGTCCCCGCGCACGTGGGAGGCTGCACCTTGTGAATGGGCCGGGGGTGGGCCCGCCGCGCCCCCAGCTCCCTGTCGCTTCGGCCAATCAGAAAATCGTTCCGGCTCTCTCCCTCCCCCGCCCTCCGCCGCGCCGCCAATCAGAAGGTTGTCGCTAGGTAGATTAGAGCCCGAGGGTCAAAAGAGAGAGGGTGGGCTCGCACACATCGTGCGAGCAGTCGACCAGTCACGGGAGAAGGAGGGCCGTGATTGACAAAGGAATGGGCGCGGGGCGGGGCGCGCCGCTGGGGAGGCGTGCCTCGGCCGAGAGCGACGTCTCCCGCAGCCAACCACAACGGGGGGGGGCGCGGCGCGGGGGGCGGTGCAGCGGCGGGCCCGGGAGCGGGGCGGCGGCGGCGGCGGCGGCGGCGGCCGGAGTCGCCATGGGGCCGCGCGGGGCGGCGCGGCTGGCGGTGGCGCTGGCGCTGGCGCTGGGGGCGGTGGGGGCGGCGCTGAGGCTGCGGCCCCGGGCCCGGCCCCGGTTCACTCGCGGCGGTGGCGGCGGCAGGCTGGCGGCGGCGGCGGGCGGCGAGGCCTGCGGCGGCCTGCGCGGCGTCCCGGCCGCCCTCGGCAACAACACGCACCAGGTGAGCCGGCGGGTGGGGCCGCGGGCACGGACAGACAGACCGACTGACCGACCGACAGCCCCGAGAGCCACTGGGGCGGGGGACCGGGGACACCCCCCCCCCCCCCCCAGGAGCTACCGGGGGGACCGGGGACCCTCTGCCCCCCCCCCGGCCGGGGCAGGGGAACAGACACCCCCGCCCCGCCCCGCCACGCCCCGCCCCGCCCCAGCCGGCGCCTTGTGGGCTGGACGGACGGAGGGACGGACGCACAGACACCTGCGCGCCCTGTGCCCTGACAGTGCCTGGCGCGGGCAGGTGATTTCCCGTGGGGGCGGGACGGACGGACAGACAGACAGACAGACAGACAGACAGACATCCCCTGGGATGGACAGACAGACAGACGGACAGACAGACGGACAGACAGACAGACAGACATCCCCTGGGATGGACGGACGGACAGACAGACAGACAGACATCCCCTGGGATGGACGGACAGACAGACAGACGGACAGACAGACATCCCCTGGGATGGACGGACGGACGGACGGACAGACAGACAGACAGACAGACATCCCCTGGGATGGACAGACAGACGGATAGACAGATATCCCCTGGGATGGATGGACAGACAGACAGACAGACATCCCCTGGGATGGATGGATGGACAGACAGACAGACAGATATCCCCTGGGATGGACAGACAGATGGACAGACAGATATCCCCTGGGATGGACGGACAGACAGATATCCCCTGGGATGGACAGACAGACATCCCCTGGGATGGACGGACAGACAGATGGACAAGCAGACATTCCCCTCCCCACATCCCCTGGGACGGACAGACAGACCCTGCTCTCCCTGTGCCGCCTGGGGCAGGACGGGGCGGACTGACAGGCGTTCCCCTAAGAGATGGACAGACGGACAGACAGTGCCCTGCGTGTGCCAGGAGAGGCACCTGCTGCAGCGGGAGGGACAGACAGACAGACAGACACCGGCCTGACAGCAGGTGGATGGCAGAGCACCCCCAGCCCCCCTCAACCCCCCGGCGGGGAGCAGCCATCCCCCCTCACCCCCCCGCCAAGCCCCCACGGACAGACGGACGGACTCGGGGACAGGCCGGAAGGACAGACAGCCAGCCGGCCGGACCGACAGCCGCCGCCGGGGGATCCTGACCTCGTCCCCCCGTGACGGCGGCTGCGGGTTGAACATTAACCCCGGGGCCGGCCGGATCCCTGCCGGGATCTGCGCCTGCTCTGCCGGCCCAGCCGGTTGCTGCTTGCCGCGCGGTGGCGGTGGCTTTGCCAGCCCAGTTTGACCAGTCCTTTGACTGGGCCCGCACCAATTTACATTTCTTTCCCCTTTTTCCCTTTATTTTTTTTCCTTCCCCCCCCCCCCCCCCCATGAGGAGATGCCTCCCGCGGAGCGGGACGCAGGGATGGGGTGCCACGGCCGGGGCCTCGTTCGCACCGCGGGGCTTCCCTTCTCCCCTGCCTGCTGCGGGCAGGACGGGCAGGGCCTGGGGCTGCCGGCAGCTGTGTCCCCAGACGCCCCACGAGCGTCCCCAAGCACCCCACGAGCGTCCCCAAGCACCCCACGCCGCTTCCCGCTCCCATCCGGCCACTCCAGTCCAAACCAGTATCCCCCAGTGTCACTGAGGGGCTCTCTGGCTTGCAGGCAGCTGCCCGACACCCTGCCTGCGCCGGGAGGGATGGCCTGACACGGGTGGACGTGGGCGATGGGAGCCTTTTCCAGCGTCTGAGTGGGCGCGCTGCCGCCCTGCCCTGCTGGGGGGGCAGGGGGGGGGACCCGGTGCTCGTGTGTCCCCCCCCTCCGCCCTGGGTGTAAGGGTGCTTTTGCCATCTCTTCCCTCACAGTGCGTCTTCGATGACCTCAGCGGCTCGGTGTCACTCTCCTGGGTGGGCGACAGCACGGGGGTAAGCACCATGGGGGTCTTGGGGTTCCCCCTCGAAGGAACTGGGGTTCCCTCTGCGGGGTTGGGGGGGGGGGGGACACACGCACACCAGCGGCCCCCTCCTGTGCCCCGGGGGCTGTGGGACTGGTGGGACCTGAAGCAGGGACTCAGCCGGGGCTGGGATGGAGGGAGGAGGGGGCCCGGGGAGGGGACGGCCCTTCTCCCTGGGGTGGGGGGCCCACGGCCGGGGAGCTCCGGGTGTCCGGGTGTGACCCCGTCCGTCCGTCTCTTCCCACCCAGGTCATCCTTGTCCTGACGACGTTCCAGGTGCCGCTGGTGATCATGAGCTTCGGGCAGTCCAAGCTGTACCGCAGGTGAGCTTCCCCCCTCACCGTGGCACACCGGGGACCGGCACACGCAGCGGGGTGGCGGCGGGCTGGGAGAAGCCCCCGAGTCCCCCGTGCCGGCTCACCGCCGTGCCGATTCCTCCCTTCCAGCGAGGATTACGGGAAGACCTTCAAGGACATCACCAGCCTCATCAACAACACCTTCATCCGGACTGAGTTCGGCATGGCTATCGGCCCGGAGAACTCGGGAAAGGTAGGAGGAGACGGCATGCCAGGATGCCGGTGAGCCAGGACCCCCGCTCTGCACCCAGCAGCCCCCCACCCCGGGCTCGCCAGGTCGCGGTGGTCTTTCTTCTGGAGTTCCCGGCACGGCTGAGCCCCCTCTTTCCCCTCACCCAGGTTATCCTGACGGGCGATGTCTCCGGCGGCAGCCGCGGCGGCAGGATCTTCCGCTCGTCCGATTTCGCCAAGAATTTCATCCAGACGGATTTACCCTTCCACCCCCTGGTGCAAATCACCTATCACCCCCAAAACTCCGACTGCCTGCTGGCCCTCAGCACCGAGGTAAGGGCCGGGGGGGGGGTCAGGATGAGACCCTGCCTGGGGATGGCGAAGGCTCCTGGTGGTGTTTCCCCAAGGATCAGCCGGATCGTGGCCGCGTGTCCTGGGCTCCATCCCTGTGCCTGGAGGACGTGCGTGGCCCCAGGTTGGGGGGGGGGGGCGGGCAATGACGATGACACGGTTGGGGAGGGGGGTTTGCAGCCCCAAGAGTTGGGGGGAGGCTGCTGCGGGGCGAGGAGGGGAGGGGAGGGAGGTGGTCGGCCATAACCAACCTCTCGGCTCATCCAGAACGGCCTCTGGGTCTCCAAGGATTTCGGGGAGAAGTGGGAGGAGATCCACAAAGCCGTCTGCCTGGCCAAGTGGTGAGTGATCCCCCACTTTTTTGGGGGGGGGGGGGGGGGGGGCACCTGATCGCAGCCTGAGCGGGCAGGGAGACACCCCCCCCCCCTCCACCCAAACCCCTCGGAGCGATGGGATGAATTTGCAGGCGGTGGCATCCGTGTCCCACTCGCTTTTGGGGGTGTCCCATCCCGCCCCCCCCCCCCCCAACGCCTCCCACCCTTCTCTTCCCCAGGGGGGCGAACGACACCATCTTCTTCACCACCTACGCGAACAACTCCTGCAGTAAGTATCTTGAGTCATGTCGCTGGGGGCTCTGTCGGGGTGGGGGGGGCTCCGCGGGGGCAAAGCCCCCACCCCGACAGAGCCCCCCTCCCTGAGAGCATGGTGGTCCAAGGTGGGGGGGTTACGCAGCTCCAGTGACGGCTGACGAAGCTGGAGGCAGCTCCGGGCTCGTTAATCCACCGTCCCTTCTTCTTAAGAAGCTGATCTGGGGTTACTGGAGCTAAAGAAAACCTCCGACTTCGGCAAAGCCTTCAAGGTCATCGGCACCAAGATTTATTCCTTCGGGTTGGGAGGACGCTTTCTTTTCGCCTCCGTTATGACAGAGAAGGTCCTTATCCCCCTTGCCCGGCGTTGCCGGAGAGCGGGCAGCGCTGGCTCGTCCCTGCCTGCAGCTCTCCCCGGCGTTCCCCTTCCTCTCCCTGCGAGGAGGATGAAGGGTGACGACGCTTTGGTTCCCCAGGGTACCACGAGGCGTATTCACGTCTCCCTTGACCAAGGCGAGACCTGGAACATGGCCCAGCTCCCTTCCGTCGGGCACGAGCAATTTTACTCCATCCTGGCCGCGAACGATGACCTGGTGTTCATGCACGTGGATGAGCCGGGCGGTGAGTGGGTGCCGGGCTGCGTGTGACGGGGACTGGGACACATCCCGGGGCTTGGGGACGCAACTGGAAACCTCTCTGCAGCGAGCAAGCTAGCTCCTCACCCGAGCTCGGGGCTCTCCACGCGGGAGTAGCTCTGCTGTGCCTTGGAGGAAGGACTTTCTCATTAAGGCAACGCTAATTAGCAGGCTGCTTGCGCCCGTTTGCAGCGCGCAGGGACTGCGACCACGCTGGGTCCCTTTTGCGGCACTCGGTGGGGGGTTTCTCCTCGTCCCGAGACACCCCTGGGGTTTGACTGGTGCCGATGCCAGTCTGGGGTGGCCCCGTGGGAGCAGCCCGGCCGCCCCCCTCACTGCTGTCCCCGTGTCCCTCTTACAGACACGGGTTTTGGCACCATCTACACCTCCGACGACCGCGGCATCGTCTACTCCAAGTCCTTGGAGCGGCACCTCTACACCACCACCGGCGGGGAGACCGACTTCACCAACGTCACCTCGCTGCGGGGCATCTACATCACCAGCGTCCTCTCCGAAGGTGGGCGGCCGCCTCTCCGTGTGTCCGTCCCCCCCCTTCCCCAGCTCCCCCAAACTGGGGTTGTGCCTCCCCAAGGATGGGATCTGGGACCTGGGGTTGCTGGAGGGGAGCGTGACCCCCGTTCGGGGAGGGTGAGGACGTGCTGGGCGTCCTCCCGACCCCGTCAGCTCTTCCTCCTCCTCCTCCCACCAGACAACTCCATCCAGTCCGTCATCACTTTTGACCGCGGTGGAGAGTGGGTGCCGCTGCGGAAGCCCAAAAACACCACCTGCGACTCCACGGCCAGGAGCAAGGAAGAGGTGGGTCTGTCCCCGCCGGGGGGGTCCCGGTGCCGTTCCCCTGGGTATCCTCCCTCTTGGCTCTGCCAAGGGGATGCTCGGGGGCGAGCGAATCCATCCTGCAGCTCCCGCCAGAGATGCCGAGGGCGTGGGGCCAGCCGTGCCTGGGCTGTGGGTCGCGCCGTGGGGCTGCGTGGCAAACCTTGAGCAGGCTGGGGAGGGGGTGGTGGTCCTGGGGGTGTTCCCCAGCACCCACTGGGAGTTAATGGGTGAATCCGCCCGTGCCCGGTCCCCGCGGGCTCCTGGACGGGCTCTCCTCTTGCGTTTGCAGTGCAGCCTCCACATCCACGCCTCCTACAGCATCTCCCAGAAGCTGAACGTCCCCATGGCTCCCCTGTCCGAGCCCAACGCCGTCGGCATCGTCATCGCCCACGGTACCGAGCCTCACCGGGGCGGGTGGCGGGGACGAGAGAGCCCGTATTCGCGCGTGTGTCACGTGCGCGTGTGTGTCCCCAACTCACGCCGTCGCCCTCTCCCAGGGAGCGTGGGGGGGGCCATCTCGGTGATGAGCCCCGACGTCTACATCTCGGACGACGGGGGCTACACCTGGGCGCGGATGCTGGAGGGGCCGCACCATTACGCCATCCTGGATTCGGGCGGTCTCATCGTCGCCATCGAACACACCAGCCAGCCCGTCAACGTCATCGAGTACGCACAGGCTCCCCTTGCTGCGAAGGAGGGGCTCGCTGGTTTGGGGGGCCGGGGAGGGGGGTGGGGGGGGATCCCCAAGCAAAGGGAGGACAGGGGGGTGCTGCGGGAGGTGCCTCCCCGACCGCCCGGGTGCTGATTGAGCCCTCGCTTGCCAGGTTCTCGACGGACGAAGGGCAGTGCTGGTATCGGTACGCTTTCTCCAAGGACCCCATCTTCTTTACCGGCCTGGCGTCGGAGCCGGGGGCTCGCTCCATGAACGTCAGCGTCTGGGGCTTCCGGGGGAGCTTCTTCTCCCGCAAGTGGGTCTCCTACACCATCGACTTCAGCGAGCTGCTCAGCAGGACCTGTGAGAGCTGCCGGGGCCGGGGGCTGGGGACAAGCAGGGCTGGGGACGAGCAGGACTGGGGACAGCCGGTGCCGGGGACAGCCAGGGCTGGGCTGGGGGGGACGCCTTTGCCCCCAGCCCTCGGTACGGGTGATGTTAGCGGAGTCTCTCCCAGGGGAGCGTGGCCCTTGGTCCCCACCGCGGGGACGGTGTGACGGGGTGAGCGGTCGTGGTTTCCGCGCCCGGCCCGTGGCTCGTGCCGGGCTGCTTCCCCCCCCCCCCCCCCCCCCGGAGCAGCGTCTTGCCGAGCGCCGTGGCGGTGCCATCCCCCGGAGACCCCCTCCTTGGCCGCGCCGCTGAGCCCTCTCCCTCGCAGGCGAGGACAAGGACTACACCATCTGGCTGGCGCACTCCAGCGATCCCAGCAACCCCAGTGACGGCTGCATACTGGGCTACAAGGAACAATACCGACGTCTCCGCAAGTCCTCGGTGTGCCAGAACGGCCGGGACTACATGGTGACCAAGCAGCCGTCTGTCTGTCCCTGCACGCTGGAGGATTTCCTCTGGTAGCCTCCATCTTCACGTCTCCCACCTTCTGTCCCCGTTCCGGGCCAGGCGTCACCCTCCTTTAGCCCGGCTCCTGCTGGGTCCCCGAGCGGGATCTCATCTCCTTTTCCGCTTCTTCCCGCAGCGATTTTGGCTACTACCGCCCGGAGAACCAGTCTGTCTGCGTGGAGCAGCCGGAGCTGAAGGGACACGACCTGGAATTCTGCCTCTACGGTAGACAGGAGCTGCTCAAGACCAGCGGGTAAAGCTTCGCCGGCGTCGATGCTGGAGCCGGGATCGGGGAGGAACAGGGTGGAAATCCCAAATCCCCCGGGAATCCTTCACCCTGCACCCAGCGGGGACAGATCCTGCCCCAGCACTTTGGATCGGGGCTGACGGTCCCTGGGAAGGGGCTGCGGGAGCCGTGGGGTCACCAGGCGTCACCTCCCCATCTCCAGGTATCGGAAAATCCCCGGGGACAAGTGTTCGGGAGGGGAGAGCCCGAGCCGGGAGGAGACGGACATGAAGAAGAAATGCACCAGCAACTTGCTCGACCCCAGCCAGCTGGTAGGTGACGGTGACACCGGCCGGGCACGGTGACGGCTCTGGGCATCGGGCCGTCTCCTGCCGGTACCGGCGGAGCCAATAAATTTGCGATGGGCAGGACTGTCCTGCCTAAATCTGCCCGGAGCCTCTTGCCTGCCTGAATCCTGGCTGGGTGCTGCGGGGATGTCGTGGCTTTTATCCCCTGGGATAAACCGGGGTGCTGGTTGTGTTTGGGGTGGGGGGACACACACGTTGGTACCCCCCAGCTCTGGATGCTTCCTCTTCTCCCTGCAGGCAGCATCCACCAGCTCCACTCCCATCATCCTGGCCGTCGTGGCCGTGCTGCTCGTCACCGCCGTAGCCGGAGTCCTCCTCATCAAGAAATACGTCTGCGGGGGCAGGTGAGGAGCTGAGCCGCGGCGGGATGCTCCCCCCTCCTTGCCCCCCCCTCCTCGGCACCGTAGGATGACGCTGCCGGCATCTCTCGGCAAACCACCCTCCCCGGGCTGACTTTGCGCTGGAGAGGCTGCGGAGCACCCACGCACCCCGGTGCTGCCCGCGCTGCCTTCACCCAGCTCCGCTCTTTGCAGGATGAGCGTGTTCCCGGGGTGGGGGGGTGGTGGGTGTGTGGGGTGGGGGCTTGCCGGATGTACAGGCAGCGCGGTCACGTCGTGTGTGTGTGTCGTCCCCCCCCCTGCCAGGTTCCTGGTCCATCGCTACTCCGTCCTCCGGCAGCACGCGGAGGCCAATGGCGTGGAGGGGATGGATGCGCTGGATCCCGGCACCCCGGTCGGCAAGGGCGGGTACCACGATGACTCCGACGAGGTGAGCGCGAGGGTCCCGGCCTCCCCCCGTGGGGGGACACCCCCCCCCAACCTTCCAGTGGGTCTGTTGGGTGGCAGGACGGGGACCCGTGCGGGGGCCACCGATGGGTGACGGTCCCATCTCTCCTCAGGATCTCCTGGAGTAGCGGCACAGCGGCGACGATGCCAGGGACGCCGCCGCGCAGGCAGGGGCCCCCCCCTCCACGCAGGCAGGGCCCCCCCGCACCCGCTGCCTGCTCTGGCTGGGTTGGCTTTGCTGCCGGGGGGGGGGGGACACAGGCAGGGGTTTAACTTAACTCCGCTTTAATATTTCTTTCCAGCGCCGGGGCGGCGGGGGGGGGGAAGCTTTTATGGTCTTTTATTTTTCCCTTTTCTGGGCTGTTTTATTTTAAGGACGACTGAGTAGGAACTGCTGTCCCCCATGGGGAGCAGCCCCCACCGACCCCCCCCCCCCCTTTTAACGGCAGCATCGGCCTCGGGGGGGGCTGGGGACAAGTCCCGAGGTGTCACCGCTGCTGAGGGGGGGCTCGGGGGGGCAGGCAGCAGCCAGGCTTGCCTGTAGCTCCCGGCCCCGCTGCCTGTTTTCTTCTCCAAAGCAATATGAGCCGGGCTGCCTGCGCTGCTGCCGGGGCCGCCCCCCCACCCGGCCCCCCAGCTTGGGGGGGGGTCCCCACGGCCATGGGGTAACGGCCCAGCTCTGGCCCCCCCCAGGCTGTCTGTCCGTCCGTGTGTGTGTGTCCCCCCCCCCCCCCTCCCCGGGCTGGCCTTGGCCGAGGGAAACGCAGCAATAATGAATTAAAGCTTGAAGCTCTTTACCGAGGGGTTGGTGGGGGCTCAGCCCGGCTGCCCCCCCCCCCCCCCCCGCAGCCGGCAGCGGTGCAGGCAGGACGCAGGCAGGGCAGGAGGGGCTGAGAGCAGCCCCCCCCCCCCCCTTCCAAGTAGTGGATTGGTTCTTTGCTTGGCCCCAGGGCTGTGGGCTGGCAGCCCCCCCCCCCAGTCCCCCCCCCCCTGCTTTGCACCCTGCCAGACTTTGGTCCCAGCACTGTTACAGTCTCCTTACACTGGAAATCCCCTTTTTTTGGGGGGGGGGGGGGGGCTTTGCCTTCCCCCCCCCCCCCCCAGCTGGGTCGTGGGGTGCAGCAGGATGGGAGGTACAGACACCGCCCCCCCCCCCCCCCCCCCATGCCCCTCAGCCCCTCGCGACCCGCCACGGCTATCGCGATACGGCCCCGCTGTCGTGACACGTGGCTTCTGCTCTCGCCCCAGTGACTGTGCAAAGCCTGCTGCCCCCCCCCCCCCCAGCATGACACCCCAAGTGCCGGCAGGATGGGGGGGGGGGGGCGGAGGGGGGGGGGCCCCAGCACCCCTTGCATGTGCTTTAGCATCCCCGGGGGGACTTGCCTGGGGACAGGGGCAGAGTGTAACCCCCCCCCCCCAACTAAAAGCCATAGCCCTGCGCCCCCCCCCAACCCCCCCGGCGCCCCCCCCCCCCACCCCCGGCCCCAGCCTGGCTGGGGAGGGGGGGGGCACGGAGGCCAGTGCCCAATAAACTTGGATGTGTTATAACTTTGTACTGGTATTTTTCTGTATATTTGCAATATTTGGGTTATTAGAAATAAAGCCAAAACGGACGCTGTGTGCCCTGATCTGTGTCGGGGGGGGGGGACACACATGACACACACACGGGGGGGACGGGGACGGGGAGGGTCACCCCTCGGAGGGACGATGCTGGAGGGGACGTGGGGGGCGGCGGTAATTAAAAAGACTATAATTTATTCCGGTTTAAGGCAACTCAATACAAACCCACAGGCGAGACGGGGTGGGGGGGGGCACGGAGAGGGACCGTCCATGCAAGTCGAAAAGTGAAGGGGGGGGGGGGGGACAGGGACACACAGGGACACACACACGCAAAAGGACCTGGGACCCCCACCCCCACGAGCAGCCGGCACTCGCTGTGGGAGGATGGGGGGGGGTGCCTATGGGGCTGGGGGGGGGGGCATGCGACACCTGGGGATGGGATGGGGGATGCTCTGAATGTCACCGGGGCCACCGGAGGGGACCCCATGTCCTGGGAGGAGGAGGGGGAGCAAAGGGCAAGTGGGGGCGGTGGGGCTCCTCTTGCCCACCCTAGCTCTGTGCTCAAGGGTGGGGGGGGGGCTGGGGACCCCCCTGCCCCTTTTTTAGGGGGCAGGATACAGCCCTCAGCACCCATCCAGGGTGTGCCAGGATGGGGACGAGCCATGATGACCCCGGCTGGACGTGGCGGGGGGGTCCACCACGGTCACGGACCCTCCACCAACACCAGTAAAGGCACCTCCACTGCCAACCCCCCCCCCGGGAACCCCAGAAAAGGTGATTTATGGGGGTGGGGGGGGAACCCCCCCCCCCAGGGCCCAGCTCCCTGGCGGGGTCCTGCTGCCTTTTATCCCTTGAAAAAGGAAAGAGGGGACTCGGAAAAATATCCAAGCCCCGGGGCTGGGGTGGGGGGGGGGAGACACACAGGGTGCCAGCCGGGTGCGGTCAGGGCTGGGGGGGTACTGGGGGGCCGGGGGGGTCGGGGCTGGGGGGCGCGGGCTGGGGTTTGATGCCCCGCGCCTTCATGTAGGAGATGAACTGGTCAGGGATCTCGGCCAGGACGTCCTTGGCCAGGCGGGCCATGCTCAGCACCGGGCTGCCCCCCCCGTCCACGTAGTCACGGAAGGGGACGAACTGGGAGGGACAAGAAGGGGGGGACATAACAGGATTTGGGGAGGGGGGGGGCCCCCAGGGCCTCGTTCCCCCCATGGCCAACATGTCCCAGTGTGTCCCCATGTCCTGGTGTGTCCCACTCCCTGCAGCCCCACGTCCCGGTGCCCCCTCCCTGATGACCCAGTGTCCCCCCAAATCCCAGTCCACCCCCATGTCCCACTGCACCCCCACATCCAGGTACATCTCAAGCCCCAGTGCACCCCTTTTTCCCAGTGCAGCCCCCCCATATCCCAGCACACCCCCACATCCAGGTACATCCCAAGCCCCAGCGCACCCCTTTTTCCCAGTGCAGCCCCCCCATATCCCAGCACACCCCCACATCCAGGTACATCCCAAGCCCCAGTGCACCCCTTTTTCCCAGTGCGGCCCCCCCATATCCCAGCACACCCCCACATCCAGGTACATCCCAAGCCCCAGTGCACCCCTTTTTCCCAGTGCGGCCCCCCCATATCCCAGCACACCCCCACATCCAGGTACATCCCAAGCCCCAGTGCACCCCTTTTTCCCAGTGCGGCCCCCCCATATCCCAGCACACCGCCTCCATGTCCCAATACCGCCCCCCCCGCCAAACATCCCAGTGCATCCCCTCAATGGCCCAGTGCACCTCCATTTCCCAGTACATGCCCCCTGCCATGTCCCAGTGCCCCCCATGTCCCGGTGCCCCCCCTCCTCCATGGCCCAGTACACCCTTGTGTCCCAGTCCCCCCCCCCATGTCCTGATGCACCCCCCCCCCACTGTCCAGTCCATCTGATCATCCCTCCATGCTGGGACCAGCCACTGGACTCCAGGAGCAATGGGGCTGATTTGGGGTGCCTGGGGCACCCCGCCATGCCACCGCTGTGCTAGGCTGGCTGGGGGGGGGGGGGGGTGTCCCCAATCCCCACGGGGGGGGTGGGGGGTACCTGCACGATGTCACGCTCGGCCACCTTGCCGCGGGAGGAGATGCGGATGTCGTCACCGTCCAGCTCCACCATGGCTGCAGGGGGGGGGAGCCGAGAAGGGGGGGTCAGCAGCACCCGAGTCCCCCCACCCTAGGGTGGGACCCCTTTGATCCCCCTCCCCAAACCCAGCAGCCCCCCCCCCCCCCGCCCTGGCAGCTGCCGGCAGGCATGTGCAGGCAGGGGAGCAGGGCTGATTCATCAGTGGCAATTACTGGGGGAGCTTTAATTTGGCTTCGCTGCCTGCCTGGTGGCAGAGCAGCCGGCTGCCGGGGGGGGGGCTGCCCGTGTCCCCCCCCCAAACACACCCCAAGGGGCTCATTCAGCCCTAACGAATGCCTCCGCTCATAACCACACACGCGCCGGCTTGCCGTGAATCCCGCTGAGCCCCAACAAATTCAACCCATATTTCCTCAGCAGCCAAAGGCAGCTGGGTCCGTCCCCCCCCGCCCCAAGCCCCCCTCAGCTCCCCCCAGGGGACATGGAGGGGGGGGCTGCTGAGCTGGGGTGGGATGGGGGACACCCACAGCCTTACCGTCGAACTCGGCCTGGCCGACCCCCACGATGATGATGGACATGGGGAGCTTGGCAGCCTGCAGCAGCCGGGGGGGGGGGGGGGCGGCGGAGAAAAAAAAAAAAGGCACCAAATTTCAATGCTGCTGCCTCTGAACGCAGCCCCCTCCCCACTCCCGCCACTGACCCTCCAGCACCCACCGGGCCCCGGGGTGTAGCGCCTTTACCCAGGGAGGTGGGGTGGGGGGGGGAACAGGGTGATGGTGGGGAGGCGCGGATGATGCCCCTCGGGGACCCCGGCATCGCTGCTGCCCGCTCCCCTCCCCGCTGCCTCCCCCTCTGCCCACACCGGCGCTGCTGCTGCTGCATGGGGGAGCGCGCATCATCACCGCGCTTTGTCTGCTTCATTTTGGGCCTCATCGCTGCCACCGCCCGCGCTGGGGGTGGGGATGAGCACCCCGGGCTTCGGGCCACGATGGGCACCCAGCACCCAGGGCCGTGATGGGCACCCTGTGCTTGGCGCAGCGATGGGCACCCCGTGCTCAGGGCTGCAACGGGCATCCTGTGCCCGGGGTTGTGTTGGGCATCCCATCCTCGGGGTTGTGATGGGCATCCTGCGCCCGGGACCGTGATGGGCACCCTACCCTTGGGGTCATGATGGGCATCCAGCACCGAGTGCCACCATGGGCATCCCATATCCAGGGCCACGATGGGCATCCTGAGCTCGGGACCGTGATGGGCATCCCGTACCCGGCGCCACGATGGGCATCCCACACCCAGGGAAATGATGATCATCCCACGTTCAGGGCCACGATGGGCACCCTGTCCTCGGGGTGACGATGGGCATCCTGCACCCTGTGCCATGATGGGCGTCCTGTGCTCGGTGGCATCACGGCCCGCCCCCCCCCCCCCACTCAGCACCGCAGACCGGCACCGCTGGTTAAGGGAGCCCCTCGGCTCAGTATGGTGCTCCTGGAGCAGCACCAGCTTCCGAAACCAACCCCAAAGGGCACCCGGAGCCCTGCCTGCAGCCTGGCACAGCCGCAGGGTGGCACGTCCCCGAGCCCGGCCGTGGCAGTGCCGGGGGCCGGGCAGGCACCGGTGCGAGGTGCGGCAGGTGCCAGGGCTGAGTGCCCCGAGCTCCCGGCAGAACCACAGCGCGGGGATATTAAATAAAGCAGCAAACAAATATTACCAGAGCTGTTCTCCCTCCTGCCCCGGCCGGGAGCTGACCCCCAGGGATGCCCAGCATCGGGGGGTACCACCGGCCCCACTGCCCCCCCCCCAGTTGTGGGGCTGAGGGCCCCCCCAACATCCCTGCGTGGCTCCAGCAGCCCCTGCGCCCTGCGTATCGGGGAGCTGAGATGGGGCTGAGCCGCTGCAAGGGAGGTTGGGGGATGAGGAGGAGGAGGAGGAGGAGGAAGAATGAAGCTCCCAGCTCGCCCGGGTGCTGGGCTGAGCGAGGAGGGGGGGGGACTCGGGGGGAAGGCTCGGGCACGGCGCTTGTGAGGGCAAAGGTGCCGCTGGCGCCTGCAAAGAGCCGCCTCGGCGCCGAAATTGCTTTTTCCTTTCCAGGCCCCTGGTGCGGAGGAGGCAGGAGCCACCCGCCCCGAGGGGACGCCGCGTCCTTGGCCACCCATCGCACCCGGCACCCCCAGCTTGCTCTGGCACCCCAATAACTCAGGGCACCCCATGCATCCGGCTGGGTGTTGTACCCCAGTTTGGGGCACCTTGTGTCCATAGCAGATTACTGCACCCCGATATCTCAGGGCACCCTGTGCATCCGGCTGGTTGTTGCACCCATCTTGGGGTACCCCGTGCTGGCTGTTGCACCCACACAGCTTGCTGCACCCCATCAGGGGCACCCCAAACCCCGGCTGGTTGGGGCATCCTGACATCTTGGGGCTCCCCAGCCGGTTACTGTACCGGCACAGCTCACAGCACCCCGTGCACCCAGCTGGCTGTTGCACCCCAGATGGCTCAAGGCACCCTGACCCCGGCTGGTCCTTGCACCCCATCCGGGGGCACCCACTGCCCCGCGGGACTCACGTTGACGATGGCCTCCTTGGTCTGCGCCATGTCCGAGATGACGCCGTCGGTGATGATGAGCAGCACGAAGTACTGGGACCCATCCAGCACCGCCGCCGCCGAGCTGGGGGACACCCTGTGAGTGACACCAGGGTGGGCACAGACCCCCCCCCCCCCCCCAGGGGTGCTGGGACCCCCTTACCGGGCGACGTGGTTGACCACGGGGGCGAAATTGGTGGGTCCGTAGAGCTGGACGCTGCGCAGGCTGCGGTGATACGCCTCCAGGACGCCCTCGATGCCGCTGCACGCCGGGTTGGCCGCGTCACCGTTCTGCAGGACGAGGAAACCCCGGTGACAAGGACGATGCCACCACGTCCCCCATCACCTCCCCCCCCCCCCCACCTTGGGACAGACCCTCACCAGCGGGAATTCGTGGGACACGCGTCCATCCGGCGGGATCTTGGCGCCGAAGCCGAGGGCGGGGAACATCTTGTCGCTGTCGTAGTCCTGGATGATCTCGCCCACCGCCTTGAGGGCCATGGCGTAGGCGTTGAGCTGGTAGGGGCTCAGGTAGTGCAGCGAGGTGGACTGCGAGGGGTTCCCTGCGCGGGCGGTGGGCTCAGCCGGGCCGGATCCAAGCCCCCCCCACCCCGCTGCCATCAGCGGTTTAACGACCCCCCCCCCCCCCCCCCCCTCGTTAAATAACGCCGGTGGGGGACGACGATGACGATGACACAGCCCCGCGCTCACCATTGGATGCGGTGAAGTCGATGGCCACCGTGAAGTTGATTTGGGTCCTGGGGGGGGGAGGTGAAAGTGGCTTTAGGGACGTGGGGTCCCTGCAGGATGTCACCCATGGGTATTGGGGGGGGCACCCACTCCCCAGGCCAGCCCTCGGCCCACAGACCGGCTCTCCCTGGGTGAGCACCCAAGGACTGGATGCATCCACCCCACCCCACCCCCAATTCAGAGCACCCCCAAATCTCCCTGCGCTGAGGTTTCACCCCCTCCCTGCACCCAAGGGAGCAGCTGTGGGTGCTGGGGACACCCTGCCCGGGACCCCGCTGGCTCCAGTCCCATCCCCGGCATATAGATGGGGAAACTGAGGCTCGTGTGTGTCCCCCCCCCATCGCTCACCCGCCCCTGATGTAGTCCAGGAAGGTGTGGTCGGACTCCACCGCGAAGGACAGCAGTGTCACCTGCCAGGGACAAGGGGCTGAGCGGGGGACGGTGGCTGCACCCCCCCCCGTGTCCCCTCCCCACGGCCCCCCGCCGTCCTCACCGTCCCCGAGTTCAGGTACTTCTTCTTCTTCATCTTCTTCCTGGGGTTCACCACCTGGGGGGGGGGGGGGGGGGGGAAGGGGAGCTGCTCCCCACGGGAGCCACAGCACCCCGGGGTGCAGGGGGGCACCCTGGGGACCGTAACGCCCCGGGGTGTGGTGCAGGGGACACCACACTGGGGTGCAGAGGGGCACCCTGGGAGGGGTGTAACACCCCGGGGTGCAGCGCAGGGGGCTGTGGCACCCAGGGGTGCAGGACAGGGGGCTGTGGCACTTAAGGGTGCAGCCCAGGCACCCTGGGGACGGGGACCGTAACACCCCAGGGTGCAGCATGGGGACTCTGGGGACCATAAAGCCCAGGGATGCAGCACAGGGACCATGACACCCACGGGTGCAGCAGGGACACCCTGGGGACCGTAACGCCCAGGGGTGCAGCACGAGAACCATGACACTCCAGGGTGCAGCACGGGGACCCTGGGGTACCTAACACCCAGGGGTGCTGCACAGGCACCCACGGGACCACAAAGCCCAGGGGTGCAGCACAGGGACCATGACATCTGGGGGTGCAGCACAGGCACCCAAGGGACTGTAATGCCCAGGGGTGCAGCATGGGGACCATGACACCCCAAGGTGCAGCATGAGGACCCTGGGGTATGTAACACCCAAGGGTGCAGCATGGGGACCATGACATCTGGGGGTGCAGCACGGGCACCCAAGGGACTGTAATGTCCCAGGGTGCAGCATGGGGACCATAACCCCCAGGGGTACGGCATGGGGACCACGACACCCAGGGGTACAGCATGGGCACCCATGGGACCATAAAGCCCAGGAGTGCAGTATGGGGACCGTAACACCCAGGGGTGCAGCTGGACCCCCCCCTCCCCGCCCCCCTGGGCCCCCGTCCCCGCTCTCTGGCCTCACCTCGTAGACGTTGAACTGGCTCTGTCCCCGCGCCAGCTCCCGGTAGCTGGTGGTGAACTCCCCGATGAAGTCGTGGCTGTGGGGCGAGGCGGGGGGGTCACCGCCGGCCGGGGTGCAGGGCCGGGGTCCCCGGTGCCACCCCCCAGCTCACCTGCCATCGCGGTCCCAGTCGTACACCTCCACCTTGATGGCTCTGCGAGGCAAAGGCGGGGGGGGGGGGGGATGTCAGAGCCACCTCCCGGCACCCCCAAAACCCCGGACCCCCACCCCGGGGGCTGCAATGGGTCCCCGGGGCCGCCCCTGGCGCCCACTCCCCGTGGGTTTGTTTTGACGCCTCTGTGGGCCTTTTCCTCCTTCCTCCTCCTCCTCTTCCTCCTCCTCAGGCTTTTTCGGTGGGATATTTTTATCCACCGTTGCCACAGCAACATCCGACATGGGGCCAAGCCGGCGGCGCGACGCCGAGCCACCGCCAAGCTTTGTTTGCCAGGACACGCAGCCGGTGACACCGGTTTTGGGGGGGGGGGGGGACACCCTCCAGGGATGGCTCTGTGATGGCGACGAAGCCCATTGCCCAGAGGGGTAAACTGAGGCACGCAGCGTGGGCGTGGGATGCTGGAAGGCTTGGGCATTAGCGTAGGTACCACAGAGACTGAGGGGAGAGGGTGCAGAGCGGCCGCCCTCGCCTGCCCCGGAGGACCCACCGCTCACCGGTCGTAGTCGCCGTTGCAGAGGGCGCGCACCGGGATGGCGAACGCCTGCCAGACCGGGTTCAGCGTGTTCCTCACCACCTCCGTCTTGTGGCAGATGGTGAAGCTGTCGGGGGGGGGGGGGGCACAAGGGGGGTCACCCCCTGATGGCAACCCCACCCTCACCCCATCACCCCAGAGGTGAGGGCCCCCCCCCCACCCCCAACGCCAACCCAGCCTCCATGGGGACATCGGAGCTCCCCGAGGTGTCCCATGGCCAGGGCTGTGTCCCCCCGCTGCGATGGGGGGGTGTCACTGTGTTTTGGGGGGGTGGGGGGGGTGGGGGGGGTCTTGCTCACGTCCCGTCCTCGTTGCTGCGGTAGAAGACCATGAAGGGGTCGGATTTGCCGAAGAAATCCTTCTTGTCCAGCTTGTTGGCGCAGAACTGCAGCGTGGCCACGTCCTGCGGCGGGGACAGGGGGGGTGTCACCGGCCCCGCGCCCCCCGGGGACATTGGGGGTGCAGGGTCCTGGGTGGGTGCTGCTCGGTGGAGGGGGGGGGGGGGGAGCTGAGGGATCCAGGACCCATGGGACACACCGTCGGGACAGGTCAGGCCTGACCCTCATCTTCCTCACCCCAGAGTGAGGAAGGCCCAGGGGGTGCAGCTGGGGTGTGTGTGGGGGGGGGGTGTCTCAGCCCCCCCCACATGGCACTGGGGTGTCCCCAACCTGTCCCCCCACCCGTTCCCCGGAGCCGTGGCTCACCCGGCAGTTGCCCAGCTCTTCGGCGAGGAGGATGATGGTGCCGCATTTCTTCCCGGGGATGCCGCTGTCGGGAGGGGCCGTGAGCCGGGGCCGGGGGGACACGGTGACCTGGGTGTGTGTCCCCCCCCCCCCCCCAGGGCTGGGCACCCCAAAACTCACCCGTTGGAGACGGCCGGAGCGGGTCTCCTGCCCCGGGTGTGCGTGGTGACCGTCCCCATCCTGCTGGGACACACACTGAGGGGTGATGGAGGGGACACCCCCCTTGCCCCCCCAAAAAAACAGACCTCCCCCCATGGGGAAACTGAGGCAGGGGCTGGGTGAGGGACATGGGGAGCCCGGGGCAGCCGGGAGCCAGGGCTGTCAGCACCGGGATCTGGTCTCCATCCCGGACACCCAGATAAGGACCCGGGCGCCCTGCCAGCACCAGAGAGGGGGACATGGGGACACCGGGCAGCCAGCCCGGCACAGGGCCCCCCTGGGGGAAACCGAGGCACGGGGCGGGGGCTCACGTCAGGGGCTTCTCCAGGCGGCTGCCGGCCGAGCCCACGATCTCGCCCAGGGTGCAGAAGGCCTGGCCAAGGAAATCCTGCCGGAGCCGCGGTGTCACCGGGGTCTGTCCCCGTCCCCAGCGCCGCGGTGCCGGGGCAGGGGTTGGGGGGGAGCGGTGCCGGCCCCGCGCTTACGTGTTTGGAGAGGTCGGGGCTCTTGGAGTCCACATCGTACCTGGGGACAGACCAGGGGACCCGTGGGCCGGGGCCGGGGTGGCCTCGGGGACAGGGATGGGGACGGGGACCGAACGCAAATGGGGATCGAGGTGGGGCAGGGATGGGACGGGACGTGACACAAATAGGGGTGGGCTAGGTGTGGGGACAGGGACGGGGTGGGATGGGGACAGGGAGGTGGATGGGGATGGTACAGGAACGGGGACAGAACGGGGAGGGGGACAAGGACAGGGACTGGATAGTGACAAGGACACCCTGGGACGGGGACAGATGCCAGCACCCGCCTGGCATCCCCAGGCACAGGCTGAGCCACCGCACCCAGCCCTGCGGGGAGGGGTGGGGGGGCTGCACCGGGGCGCTGGGTGCCGCGGTGGCCAGGGAGGGGTGACAGCGGGGGGGGGGACAGCGGGGACACTCACAGGTCGAAGCGGAGGTTCTGCTTCTCCTCGAAGAAGTAGTCGAGGACGAACTTGCGCAGAAAGTCGGGGTTCAGGGAGTTGTCGATGACCTCGGTCCGGCCGAACTGGGGGACACGGGGACATGGGGACACGGGGACGTGGGGATGGGGACATGGGGACGTGGGGATGGGGACACGGGGACGGAGGAAGAAGACCGGAGGGGGGGATGGAGCGAGGGATGGGGACACCGGGGACACACCGGGGGACGCCGGGGACATGAGGCGACGCGGGGGGCGGGAGGGGACGCGCAGGCCAGGCACGGCGGGACCAGGTGCCCCTTTGTCATCCGGCGCGGGGCTGGCACCGCGTCCTGCCCGGCCCCCGCCTGCTCATTAAGGCCCGGAGCCCCTCAATTAAGCAGCAGTTAATTACAGGGCGCCCGGCGGCGGGGCGGGGGGCGGGAGGGAGCGGGGGGGGCCGGGGCACCCCGAGGGGCGTCCCCAAGCGTCCCCTCCCTGGGGACAGCCAGCACCCGCTGGGGCCGGCAGGGTGCCGATTGGCCAGCTGGCTGCACGCCGACGGCTAATTGGCCGGTTGCCCGGCACCCCAACACGCTCCCCAGTGTGCTGATTGGCTGGCTGGCTGCACCCCAGCAAGCTGACATGCTGATTGGCTAGCTGGCCAGCACCCCAAGATGCTGATTGGCCAGCACCCCAGGATGCTGATTGGCTGGCTGGCCGGCCGGCCGGCACCCCAACATGTGGATTGGCTGGCTGCTGCACCCCAGCAAGCTGATTGCTCACTAGTGATTGGCCAACTGGCTGGCACCCCAACATGCTGATTGGCCAGTTGGCCAACACCCCAACGTGCTCATTGGTCAGTACCCCAACATGCAGTTGGCCAGAATTTGACCCGCTGATTGGCCACCTGGCCAGCACCCCAACATGCTGATTGGCCAGCACCCCAACATGCTGATTGATTGGTCAGCTGGCTGGCACCCCAACACACTGATTGGTCAGCACCCCAACACCCTGACATGCTGGTTGGCCAACATCTGACATGCTGATTGGCCAACATCTGACATGCTGATTGGCCAGCTGGTCATCACCCCAACATGCTGATTGGCCAGCAGGCTGGCACCCCAGCATGCTGATAGGCTGGCATCTAACATACTGATTGGCCGGCTGGCCAGCACCCCAACATGCTGATTGGCCACCTTGTTGGCATGCCCACATGCTGATTGGCCGTCACCTCAACATGCTGACGATTGGCCGGCTGGCCATCACCCCGACATGCGGATTGGCCAGCACCCTCACATGCTGATTGGCTGGCTGGCCGGCACCCCAACATGCTGATTGGCCAACCGCCCCCCGCCACGCCGACTGTCCGTCCGGGCACTCACCTCCCGCCACTGCCTGCTGCCGGGGCGCTGGGTGTAGAGCACGCAGACTGCGGGCAGAGGCGGCAGCGGGTCAGGGGGGGCCCGGACCCCCCCCAAAACCCCCACACGACCCCCCCCAGGCCCCCCAGGACCCCCCCACATCCCCCAGGACCCCCCCAGATCCCCCCGGGCCTACTCACGCGGGTCCGACTTGGAGAAGGTGTCCTTGTCCAGGAGCTGCCTGCGGGGAGACGGGACGCTGGGGCACGGCTCCGGGTCGGAGGGGGGTGAGTGTGAGTGTGAGTGTGAGCTGAGTGTGAGTGCACAGCTGGGTGAGCGCGGCTGTGCACGCCGGGCTGCGCATGTGGTTGCGTGCACGGCTGAGCGCGCTCCGCGCCACGCGTTGGCGTGCACGGCCGCGTGTCGGGGTGTGCGAAGCCGCGCGTGCTGCACGCCGCGCGTTCGGGCGTGCACGGCCGTACGTGCTCCGTGCCGCGCATCGGGGTGCGCGCAGCCGCGCGTCGGGGTGCACGCAGCCGCGTGTGCTCCGTGTTGGTGTACGCAGCCACGGGTCGGGGTGTGCACGGCCGCGTGTTGGTGTGCACGGCCGCGTGCCGGGGGGTGCACAGCCGTCTGTGCTCCGTGCCGTGCGTCGGGGTGTGCACAACTGCGTGTGCTCCACGATACACGTTGGGGTGCACGGCCGTGTCTCGGGGGTGCACAGCCATGCGTGCTGCACACGGTGTGTTTGGGGGTGCACGGCCGTCTGTGCTTCGTGCCACGCGTTGGGCACGGCCGTATGTTTTGGGGGGGGGGGGTGTGTGTGTGTGTGCACAGCCGTGTGTTTGGGGGGGTGCACAGCCATGTGTCGGGGCGCAGGGCCGCGTGGGGGGGGACCCCGTCGCCCCGTCACCCCCGCCGCAGCGCTGAGCAGCGTCCGACCGACGGGACTTCCCCCGGTCCCCGATGGAGTGGGAGGAAAATAGGTCGGAGCGGCCGCAGGCAGCGCAGCCGGGGGGGGGGGGCACCCGCTGCGGCCAGGGGGGGCACAGGGCACCCAGCACAGCCGGGGGGGGCACCCAGCACGGCCAGGGGACCAGGGGCACCCCAGCACCCTGTCCCAGCAGGCCCCCAGCTTGCAGAGAGGGGGTGCAGAGGGGGCTGGGGGGGGGGGGGGGGTTTAGGGGGTTCAGCCCCCCCTCCGCGCGGGGGGGGGGGGGGGTCGGTGGCATTTCACCCTCCCCAGCCCCCCGTTTTGGTCCCCAGCACCCACAGCGACAGCTCCCAGCACCCATGCCCGCCCCCTGAGCCCCCCAGGCTGGCACCCCACACTAGGGGCTGACGACATTACTGGGGGAGCGGGATCCCGTCTTGGGGGGGACACAGCCTGGCACCCCCATAACCCCCACCCCGAGGTCCCCCCCCCACTCCCCCCAGTGCCTCCCAGTACCCTGTGCCCCCCACTGCCCTCTGTTCTCCCAGTGCTTCCCAGTGCCCCCCACATCCTCCCCGCTCTCCCAGTGCCCCATGCCTGAGTACCCCCGTGTTCCCAGTGCCCCCCCTCGAGCCCCCCAATCCCCCAGTGCCTCCCAGCACCCTACACCCGCAGTACCCCTGGCTCTCCCAGTACCTCCCAGTGCCCCCCACACCCCCAGTACCCAACACCCCCTGTGCCTCCCAGTATCCGAAAATGCCAACTGCCTCCTGTTCCCCAGTGCCTCCCAGTGCTCCCCATTCCCCCAGTATCCTACAACGGTGACTGCCTCCCGGTGCCCCAGTGCCTCCCAGTATCCTACAACGCCAACTGCTCCCTGCTCCCCCGCCGCCTCCCAGTATCTGAAAATGCCAACTGCCCCCCGTTCACCAGTGCATCCCAGTACCCTGCAACACCAACTGCCCCCTGCTCCCCAGTGCATCCCAGTGCCTCCCAACGCCGACTGCCCCCGCTCCCCAGTGCATCCCAGTGCCTCCCAGTACCCTACAACGCCGACTGCCCCTCGCTCCCTGCTGCCTCCCAGTACCTCCCAGTGCCTCCCAACGCTGCCTGCCCCCCCGCTCCCCAGCGCATCCCAGTGCCTCCCAGTGTCAACTGCCCCCCTGCTCCCCAGTGCCTCCCAATGCCGACTGCCCCCTGCTCCCCAGTGCATCCCAGTGCCTCCCAGTATCCTACAACGCCGACTGCCCCTCGCTCCCCAGTGCATCCCAGTGCCTCCCAGTATCCTACAACGCCGACTGCCCCTCACTCCCCGCTGCCTCCCAGTACCTCCCAGTGCCTCCCAATGCTGACTGCCCCCCCTGCTCCCCAGTGCATCCCAGTGCCTCCCAACGCCGACTGCCCCCCCCGCTCCCCAGTGCCTCCCAGTGCCTCACAACGCCGACTGCCCCCTGCTCCCCAGTGCATCCCAGTGCCTCCTAGTATCCTACAACGCCAACTGCCCCTCGCTCCCCGCTGCCTCCCAGTACCTCCCAGTGCCTCCCAACGCCGACTGCCCCCGCTCCCCAGTGCATCCCAGTACCCTACAACGCCGATTGCCCCTCGCTCCCCGCTGCCTCCCAGTACCTCCCAGTGCCTCCCAACGCCGACTGCCCCCCCCGCTCCCCAGTGCATCCCAGTGCCTCACAACGCCGACTGCCCCGCGCTCCCCAGTGCATCCCAGTGCCTCCCAGTATCCTACAACGCCAACTGCCCCTCGCTCCCCGCTGCCTCCCAGTACCTCCCAGTGCCTCCCAACGCCGACTGCCCCCCGCTCCCCAGTGCATCCCAGTACCCTACAACGCCGATTGCCCCTCGCTCCCCGCTGCCTCCCAGTACCTCCCAGTGCCTCCCAACGCCGACTGCCCCCCGCTCCCCAGTGCCTCCCAGTGCCCTACGACGCCGACTGCCCCCCGCCGCCCCCGAGCCCCGAGCCCCGGTACCTGCAGGACACCGTCAGCTCCACCCGGGTGGCCGGGACGGGGCCGGGGCCGGGGCCGGGGCCGGGGCCGCTGCCCGGCTCCGGGGCGCCCAGGCCCGCCATGCCCCGGGCTCCGCCGCTGCCCCGCTCCGGCCGCCCCGCGCCCCGGCACCGGCACCGGCACCGGCACCGGCACCGGGATCGGGATCGGGATCGGGATCGGGATCGGCTCCGCCCCGGGACCGCCCCCGGCACCGCCCGGGGCTCCCGGCACCGGCACCGGCAACGGCACCGGCCCCGCACCGAGGGGCTGCCCCGGTGTTTCCTACGATACCGCCCCCGGGGGCCCCCGGTACCGCCCCCGCACCGCCCCCAGTACCGCCCCCGGACCCCGGGGATCGCCCCCAGTACCGCCCCCGGGATCGCCTCCGGACCCCCAGTACCGCCCCCGCTAGCAACCCCGGGGCCGCCCCTGGACCCCGGGATCGCCCCCGGGATCACCCCCAGATCCTCGGGATCGCCCCCAGACCACCGGGACCGCCCCCAGTGTCGCCCCCGGTGCTGCCTCCGCACCCCCTGGGATCACCCCCGGACCCCGGGATCACCCCCGGGGTCGCCCCAGATCCCCACTACCACCCCCGGTACCTCCCCTCGGTATCGCCCGGGGTCTCCCGGTACCCTTCCAGGTAATGCCTCGGACCCCCGCTACCCCCGGTGCCCCCCCGGTGCCCCCCCAGTGCCGTGGGACCCCTCTGGGTACCACCCTGCTCCCCCGGGAGAGCTCCCAGTCCCCCCAGTCCCCCTTAGCCAGACACCCCCCCCCCAGTGCCCCCTCAGCCCCATCACCTGCAGACCCAGGGTGCCCCAGTGCCTCCAGTGTGCCCCAGTAGCTCCCAGTACCACCCCCGCAGCATCCCCAGTATCACCCAGGGGCTCCCAGTACTGTCTCAGGTCCTGCCCTGGGACCTCCCAGTCCTCCCAGTCCAGCCCCCAGTACCCCCAGCACTCCCTGTGCCTCCCCCAGACCCACCCCCAGTGCCTTGGCCATGGGGAGAAAGAGGCACTGGGGCAGGATGTGGGGCTGTACTGGGGGCACTGGGCAGACTGGGAACCGGACTGGAGCCCCCAGGCCTGCTGCAGCCCAGGCATTATTGTAGGTCCTACAGAAACAGCCAAGGGCCCCAGGGCAGCTCCAGGGCTCCGAAAGCCGTTGGGGGGGACACCAAGTCCTGGGGGGGGACACACACACACAGTGTGTGCTGGCATCGGGACCCCCGTGCACGGGGACACCGTGTGCCAGTCTGGGGGTCCCCAGCACCCACATGGGGAGCCCAGGTTTGGGGAGGGGGGGGGGGGTGGCAGCACCGCCACCCCCCCCCCCCACCCACCCAAAGCCCAGTGACCCCAGTGGGCCTGTGATGGGGGACACCCCTGGGGGTCCCAGGGGACTTCGGGGGGGGGGGGGAACGACGACACAGTGGGGCCTGGCAGCACCCTTCCCCCTTCCCAGAGCTGGGGCAGGGAGGGGGCTAAATTGGGGTCTCCCATGTGCCCCCCCCCCCCCCCCCCCACTCTGCCCCCCCCCAAGCAGCTGGGGCCGGTGGCAGCTCCGTGTCCCCAGGGACTGGGGGGGGGGGGGGGGGAACCCCACCATGCCCAGCCGCCGCCTGCAGAGACACACTCCCCTGGGGGTGGGGGGCACACCAGGCACCCATGAGCCCCTTTTTGGGGGGGGGGGGGACACGGACCAACAATCCCCTCGCTTCCCAACCACGACGGGGACACCTCCCCCATCACAGCCCCCCCCTAAAAAAAAATCCCACCATGGCGGGCAGGGGCGGGGGGGGGGGGGGGGGCGCAGCCACCACCCCCTCCCACCTCTTTTATTACAACCGAGCGCTACAAACTGGGCGGAATGGGGAGGGGGGGGGACACACACACAGAGGACACCCCGACACCCCCCTCCCCTGCAGCCCCCCCCCCCCCTACCCCGAAGGAAAAGCCTTGATGACCTTGACGTCGTCGAGGGGTCGGTCCTGGGCGTTGGTCTCCACCATGGCCAGGCGGCCCAGCACCCCCATGCCCTGGCAGACCCTCCCGAAAATGCTGTGCTTCCTGTGCTTCCCGTCCAGCCACTGCGCCGGGCCCAGCGTCAAGAAGAACTGGCTGCCGTTGGTGTCCGGCCCCGCGTTGGCCATGGCCAGGATGCCGGCGCCTGGGATGGACAGACGGACGGTGTTAATGTTCTGCTTTTGGGGGTTTTTAAGGGTTTTTTTTTTGGGGGGGGGGGGGGGGGGGGGGGAGTGGTTTTGACCTGCTACGGTGGGAGATATGCCACCCCATGGCCAGGCTTCTCGGTGATGTGGGAGGCATGCCACTCCTTGGCCAAGGTCCTGGCAACATGGTGGATGTGCCACCCCATGGATGGGGTCTTAGGGGACGTGCCACCCCATGGATGGGGTCTTAGGGGACGTGCCACCCCACGGCCAAGCTTCTGGGGGACGTGGGAGACATGTTACCCCATGGCTGGGGTCCTGGGGGACATGGCATCCCCACGGCCAGCCTCCTGGGGGTCATGCCACCCCATGGATGGGGTCTTAGGGGACATGCCACCCCACAGCCAAGTTTCTGGGGGACGTGGGAGACATATTACCCCATGGCTGGGGTCCTGGGGGGGCATGGCATCCCCACGGCCAGCCTCCTGGGGGTCATGCCACCCCATGGCTGGGGTCTTAGGGGACATGGGGGACATGCCACTCCATGGCCAAGGTTCTGGCATCATGGGGGACATGCCACCCCGTGGCTGGGGTCCTGGGGGACATGGGAGACATGCCACCCCATGGATGGGGTCCTGGGGGTCATGCCACCCCACACCTGGGGTTCTGTGGAATATGGGGGACATGCCACCCCATGGCCTGCGTTCTGGGGGACATGGGAGACATGCCAACCCGTGGCCAAGGTCCTGGCATCATGGGGGACATGTCACCCCATGGGCAGGGTCCTGGGGGTCATGCCACCCCATGGCTGGGGTCCTGGGGGACACGGGGGTCATGCCACCCCATGGCTGGGGCTTTTGACCTCCTGGCGACGGTCTCTGCTCACCGGTGAACTTCAGCTCGGGGTGCAGCTCATCCTCAAACTGTTTGCCGTAGATGGAGGCACCACCGCGGCCTGGGGAGGGGGCGAGGCAGGGGGGGTCAGCTGGGACACCCCCCCCCCCCCCCCCAAGCACGGGAGGGGACGCGGTGAGGAGGGGGTGTCTCTCACCGGTGCCGGTGGGGTCCCCCCCCTGCACCATGAAGTCCTTGATGACGCGGTGGAACTTGGTGCCGTTGTAGTAGCCGCGGCGGCAGAGCTCGGCGAAGTTCTTGCAGGTACGGGGGGCGTGTTTCCAGTACAGCTCCAGCACCAGCGGGCCCATCCTGCCGCCACACCGGCACCGGCACCGGCACCGGCACCGGCACCGGGGGGGGGGGTGGTGTCGTCACCCCATGGTGCCCCCCCCGGGGGGCTCAGACCAGACCCAGGGCAGACACGGGGCTGGCAGGGGATGGGGGGTGCCCGGGAGCAGGGGGGGCAATGGGGGCTGCCCGGGACCGGGGAGGGGAACCGGGAGCTGTCCGGTACCGAGGGAGGGGGGGGGCAACCGGGGCTGGCTGGGGGGACTGGGGGCTAATGGACACCCAGGGGACAACGGGGGCTGTCCGGTACTGGGAGACACCGGGAGCTTCCCAGCACACAGGGGGACCGGGGGCTGTCCGGTACCGGGGGGACTGGGGGCTAACGGACACCGGCGGGACAGCGGGGTCTGTCCGGTACCGGGGGGGATGGGGAGGGACCGAGGTGTTCCCGGTGTCGGAGAAGGGGCACGGGGCGGGCCGAGGGGGTGGGAGGGGCCACCCGCTGCCGGTACCGGTACCGGGGAGAGCGGCTCCGCCCCTTACGTGGTCTCCATGGAGACGGTGGGCGGCTGCCAGGAGTCGGGCGGGACGGCGGCCATGCTGCTGCTGCTGCTGCTGCTGCTGCTGCTGCCGGCGGCGGAAGGACCCCGGCCCGCCGCGCGCTTCCGGGGACACGCCCCCTTCCGGCGACGACCAATAGGAGAGCGCGGTTGGCGGGGCGGGGGCGAGGGGGAGGGCCAATCCGCGCGGCGGGCGGGCGCGCCGCTATTGTGACGCAGGGGAGGGGGAATTCGAACGAGGGCGCGCCCCCTTCGCTGGGCCACGCCCCCCTCCGCGCGCGCGCGGCGAGCGGGAGCCGGGGGCGGGCGGCGGTGAGCGGGGCGGGGGGGGGGACCGGGAGCGGGGGCGGGGCCAACCGGGACCCCCCGGGAGGGGGGAGGGGGGAGCGGGGAGCCTGCGGGAGGGGGGGGGGGGAGCTGGGGAGTCCCCGGGGGGGCGGGGATGGGACCCCCCGGTGCCGGGATGGGGTCCCTTGGGGATCGGGGTGCGGGGCTGAGACCCCCCGGTGGGGGCTGGGACCCCCCCCCCCCTCCCGGTGCGGGGCTGGGACCCCCTGGGGATCGGGGTGTGGGGCTGGGGTTCCCCTGGAACTGGGGTGCGGGGCTGGGACCCCCCGCTGGGGGGCTGGGACCCTCTTAGTGTGGGGCTGGGGTCCCCCAGGGATCGGGGTGCGGGGCTGGGACCCCTCGGTGTGGGGATGGGGTCCCCCGGTGTGGGGCTGGGACCTCCCCCTGGGATCGGGGTGTGGGGCTGGCACCCCCCCCCGGGATCGGGGTGCAGGGCTGAGACCCCCCCGGTGGGGGCTGGGACCCCCTCAGTGTGGGGCTGGGGTCCCCCAGGGATCGGGGTGCAGGGCTGGGACCCCTCGGTGTGGGGATGGGGTCCCCCGGTGTGGGGCTGGGACCTCCCCCTGGGATCGGGGTGTGGGGCTGGCACCCCCCCCCCGGGATCGGGGTGCAGGGCTGAGACCCCCCCGGTGGGGGCTGGGACCCCCTCAGTGTGGGGCTGGGGTCCCCAAGGGATTGGGGTGCTGGGCTGGACCCCCCCCCCCCCCCATTGTGGGACCGGGGACACCCCGGGATCGGGGTGCATGGCTGGGGGTTCCCCGGGTGGGGGGCATGGGGGTCCCCCGGTCTGGCCCCCCCCAGGCCGTGCCGTCCCCGCGCCGGCGGTGCCATCCCCGGTGGCACAAAGCCCCAGCTGTGCCTGGCACCGGCGGGTGCCATCCCCGGGCGCTGGCCGGTGCCACCCGGACGCCCCACCGGGGGGTCCAGGACACGGGTGGGGTCCCGGGACATGGGTGGGGGTCGGGGACACGGGTGGGGTCCGTGGGTCACCCCCCCTCCCCGCTCACTGCCAGGCAGCCCCTGTGCCGGCGCCGCGGGCCGAGGCGAAGGCGATGGCCGAGGAGCGAGGTAGGGCAGTGCCAGCGCTGCGTGTCCCCCCCGTGTCACCCCCCCCGGCTCTGGGGGAGGACCGGGGCTCACCCCGCGTGTCCCCCCAGATGTCCGCTTCGTCACTGAGGAGAGCTTCGACTTCGGGTTCCTGTCCCCGTCTGACAGGTGAGGCGGGGACGTGGGGGACGTGGGGGACATGGGGGACATCACCCCCCCTGTTAACAGGGTCCTGGCGTCATGGGGGACATGCTACCCCGTGGCTGGGGTCCTGGGGGACATGCCACCCTATGGGTGGGGTTCTGGGGGACACGGGGGACTTGTCACCCCATGAACAGGGTCCTGGGGGACATGGGGGACATGCCACCCCATGGATGGGGTTCTGGGGGACACAGGGGACTTGTTACCCTGTGGCCAATCTTTTGGGGGACATGGGGGACATGTCACCCCATGAACAGTGTCCTGGGGGACACGGGGGACATGCCACCCCATGGATGGGGCTCTGGGGGACATGCCACCCCATAAACAGGATCCTAGGAGACATGTCACCCCGTGGCCAAGGTCCTGGCATCATGGGGGACATGGCACCCCATTGCCAATGTCCTAGGGGACACGGGGGGCCTGCCACCCCGCAGCCGGGGTCCTGGGTGCCGTGCCACCCTGCAGCTGGCATTACGGGGGACGTGGGGGGGACACGCCACCCCACGGCTGGTGTTCTGGGTGGCGTGGGGGGGGGGACATGCCACCTCCTGGCCGTGGTGGTGGGTGACACGGAGGGGCTCAGGGAGCCAGGGCAGGGCTAACGCTGGCCTTCACCCCGCAGCCAGGAGGAAGAGGAGGATGAGGAGAGCCCGGCTGGGGCGGGGGCCAGGGGGGGCAGCGGGCGCTGGAGCCCCCTGAGCGGTGCCCGCCTGGAGGAGATGGTGCGGGAGGCGACGCGCCTGGCGGCGCAGTTGGAGCAATGTCACCTGCCCCCCCCGGTCCCCCCCGGCCCCCCGCCTGCCCCCCGCAGCCCCCGCAGCCCCCGCAGCCCCCGCCGCGAGACCTTCGTGGTGAAGGACAGCCCCGTGCGGGCGCTGCTGCCCACCGTGGAACCGCAGGGGACCCCCCCCGCTGCCGTCCGGCCCCCCCCCGCCAAGCCTCGGGGTGCCCCCGCTGCCACCAACGTCCCCGGCACCCGGAAGGTAGGTGGCACCTCGGGGGATGGAGTGTCCCAGTGCTCCCAGTATGGCCCCACACCGTGTTCCCACCAGGACTGAAGTCCTAGGACCGCCCCCCCCCGCCCCAAAACCCATCTTGGGGTGGGGGGGCTCCAAGTGCCACCCTCATGTCCCCAAGAGGGGCACCGCGGCCCCCCCAGCCCCGGCTGGGTGGTGGGCAGCCACCGAGCCGTGTCCCTGTTCCCCCCCTCCTCTGCTTCCAGGTCTCTCCCAGCTGTCACCCTACAGTGGCACCGAAGGGACCCCCCGGGGCCAGGGTGCCCCCCCCCAGCCGGGTGGGCCCCCCCCGGCCTTGCCCTCCCCAGGGGCAGGGTGCTGGGACCCGGGGCAAGTCGGAGCCCCTCCAGGCGGGGATGGCAGGTACCGGCTCTGCGGGGGGACGGGGACGGGGACAACCGGGGCATGGGCAGCTCCTTGGGCAGGGGGCACCCGCGCCATGGGGCACCCGCACCATGGGAAACTCAACACCTGTGCCATGGGGCACCCATGCCATGGGACACCCATGCCACGGGTCACTCATGCCACGGGTCACTCATGCCATGGGGCACATGCACCATGGGGCACCCACGCTATGGGGCACGTGCACCATGGGAAACTCACGCCATGGAGCACCCATGCCATGGGGCACCCATGCCATGGGCACCTGTGCCATGGGGTACCCGCACCATGGGGCACCCACGCCATGGGACACCCATGCCATGGGTCACTCATGCCATGGGGCACCCACACCATGGGGCACCTATGCCCTGGGGCAGCCATGCCATGGGCACCTGTGCCATGGGGCACCCGCACCATGGGGCACCCACGCCACGGGGCACCCACGCCACGGGAAACCTGTACCATGGGGTGCCCACACCATGGGGCACCCACACCATGTGGCACCCACGCCATGGGAAACCTGTGCCATGGGGCACCCACACCGTGGGGTGGGAGTAGGGGAGCCAAGCCCCACCAGAGATCCAGCACCCTGGGGCCAAGCGGGTGCTAAAGCCACCCCCAAGCCCTGCCGCGGGGTGGGGGGTTCGGGGTGCCCCCACCCGTGCCCCCACGCCCCCCTCTCTCCCCAGGGCAGCTGAAGGCGAGGGGGGGCGCTGCCCCTTGCCCCCCCGCCGCCCGCCAGCCCCGCACCAGGGTCACCGCCGTCCCCGTCCCCTCTGGCCGCCCCCCTGCACCCAGTGCCATCCCCAGGGCGCCCGGCCGGACCCTGACGGGGGGGACAACATCGGGCGGGAGGGCACCCGCGCCCAGAGGTAAGGATGGGTGCTGCTGGGGAGGGGGTTGCCCCCCCCCGTGCCTCAGTTTCCCCATGCCCCATGGCTGCTCTTCCCATTGCAGGCACGGGGGCGGTGCGGGCGGCCCCCTCGGCCGCTGGCTCAGGGTGCAAACCAGGACCCCCCCCCAGCCGCCTCCGCCCCCCCCGGAAGACGGCGGTGAGCAGCACCCCGAGGTGACCCCCCCCCACCCCACCCAGAGGAGCTCGGGGCACCTGGACCCCTCCACCCCCATCCTGGTGCGTGGGTGAGGAAGGGGGGAACTGGGGAAACTGAGGCACGGGGGGGGCAGAACTGGGCCCCCCCCCCCCCAGGGATGAGGCCGAGGCGCAGGTTGGATTTTGCTTTAATTACAAAAGGTCACGTCAGCAGTAGGAAACCCCCCCCTGCCCCCCAATCCCCCCAGCACCCAGGGGTCCCTCACCTCCTCCCCCCCCCCCCAACCACCCTCTGCCGGGTGCCACCCACCCCTGGGTGCCACCGCCTGAGCCTCACCCCTGGGGGGGGGGGGGGGGGGCGGGCAAAGTATTGGGAGGGGGGCCCAGACATCCCTGCACCCCCCCCAAAGTGATCCCCCCCACCCACCGTGTGCCGCCCCCCACCTGGGGGGGGGGTTGGCAGCGGGGGGAGGGGGGGGTATGTATCTTTTTTTTTTTGTATTTTTCACGTATTTTTTAAATAAAACCCTCCACCGGGCATGGGGGCTGTGGATGATGCTGGGGGGGGGAGGCATGGCTGGGAGGGGCAGGGTGGGGGGCACCCTATGTCACACATCCCCCCCCCCCCCAAGGTGCCAACGGGGTGAGGGGCAAATCCCTGCCAGGATCCAAAGTGCAATGGGGGGGGGGGGGGGGGGTGTCTGCGGCTCCATGCCCCCTCCTGATGTCCCCCCCCCCCAATCCCGGTGCCCCCCCCCCCCCATCCCCATCCCAGTGCCACCCCCCTCCTCGTCCCGGTGTCCCCAGTGCGGTGGCACAAGCAGGGGGTGCCCGCCGGGTCCCCGTTAGATGGAGGTCTCGTCGCTCCTGGAGGCGGGGGGGGGGGGACACACACAGACGGACGGACAGACGGACGGGCAGGGGGTGGGCACGAAGGGGGGTGGTGGTGGGGGTGGGGGGGGGGGGAATAAAAAACAAGACAGACGGATGCGTGATCGGGGGGCGAGGCGGGTGCCAGGGTGCCCACCGCGCCCGCAGCACCCAGCGCTCGCCCGGACGGGGGGAGATGGAGGGGGGGTGGGGTGGGGGGGTGGGGGGGGGGCAGGAGCCCCCCGGCCCCCACGGGTTAATGGAGAAAATTAAAAAACAGAAATCTGGGCGGGGTGGGGGCGGAGAGGAGAGAAGAGGGAGGGTTAGTGCCCGCGGGCAGGGAGCCCCCCCCCGGTGCCCACCGCGATGCCACGCCGGCCCCCCTGCCCCCCACGGGCACCCCGTGGGCACCCAATGGACAGTCAATGGGCACCCAATGGGCACTGTTAGACCTGATGGGCACCCAATGTGCCTCTAATGGGCACACCAACACCAATGGGCGCCCAATGGGCACCCAATGGGCACCCAATGGGCACTGTTAGACCTGATGGGCACCCAATGTGCCCCTAATGGGCACACCAACACCAATGGGCACCCAATGGGCACCCAATGGGCACTGTTAGACCTGATGGGCACCCAATGTGTCCCTAATGGGCACACCAACACCAATGGGTGCCCAATGGACAGTCAATGGGCACCCAATGGGCACTGTTAGACCTGATGGGCACCCAATGTGTCCCTAATGGGCACACCAACACCAATGGGTGCCCAACAGACAGTCAATGGGCACCCAATGGGCACTGTTAGACCTGATGGGCACCCAATGTGTCCCTAATGGGCACACCAACACCAATGGGTGCCCAATGGACAGTCAATGGGCACCCAATGGGCACTGTTAGACCTGATGGGCACCCAGTGTGCCCCTAATGGGCACACCAACACCAATGGGTGCCCAATGGACAGTCAATGGGCACCCAATGGGCACTGTTAGACCTGATGGGCACCCAATGTGCCCCTAATGGGCACACCAACACCAATGGGTGCCCAACAGACAGTCAATGGGCACCCAATGGGCACCCAATGGACACTGTTAGACCTGATGGGCACCCAACGGGCACTCTGGCACCCAATGGGCACTGTTAGACCTGATGGGCACCCAATGGGCACCCTGGTACCCAATGGGAACCCTCACATCCAGTATGCACCCTTGCACCCAATGAGCACCCAATGGATACCCTGGCACCCAATGAGCACCCAGTGGGCACTCGCACACCCAGTTCACACCCAGTGAGCGCCCTGACACCCAACAGGCACTCTCAAACCCATTGTGCACCTCTACACCCAGTGACACCCAAAGGACATCCTCAAACACAGTGGGCACCCTTGCACATGATGGGCACCCAAAAGGCACCCTTGCACCCAATGGGCACCCAGTGGGAACCCTGGCACCCTATGGACACCCAACAACCACCCTTGCACCTGATGGGCACCCTGGCACCTAATGGGCACCCAACAGCCATCCTTGCACCTGATGGGCACCCAATGGGAACCCTTGCACTCAACAGGCGCCCAATGGGAACCCTGGCACCTAATGGGCACCAAACAGCCACCTTTGCACCCAATGGGTGCCCAACAGGCACCCTTGCACCCAACAGTTACCCTTGCACCTAATGGGCACCCAATGGGCACCCTTGCACCCAACAGGCGCCCAGTGGGAACCCTGGCACCTAATGGGCACCCAACAGCCACCTTTGCACCCAACGGGTGCCCAACAGGCACCCTTGCACCCAACAGCCACCCTTGTACCTGATGGGCACCCAATGGGCACCCTTGCACCCAACAGCCATCCTTTCACCTGATGGGCACCCAATGGGAACCCTTGCACCCAACAGGCGCCCAATGGGAACCCTGGCACCTAACGGGCACCAAACAGCCACCTTTGCAACCGATGGGTGCCCAACAGGCACCCTTGCACCCAACAGTTACCCTTGCACCTGATGGGCACCCAATGGGCACCCTTGCACCCCACGGGCACCCAAGGGGAACCCTGGTACCTAATGGGCACCCAACAGCGACCCTTGCACCTGATGAGCACCTAATGGGCACCCTTGCACCCAACAGGCACCCAGTGGGAACCCTGGCACCTAATGAGCACCCAACAGCCACCTTTGCACCCAATGGGTGCCCAACAGGCACCCTTGCACCCAACAGCCACCCTTGTACCTGATGGGCACCCAATGGGCACCCTTGCACCCAACAGCCATCCTTTCACCTGATGGGCACCCAATGGGAACCCTTGCACCCAACAGGCGCCCAATGGGAACCCTGGCACCTAACGGGCACCAAACAGCCACCTTTGCAACCGATGGGTGCCCAACAGGCACCCTTGCACCCAACAGTTACCCTTGCACCTGATGGGCACCCAATGGGCACCCTTGCACCCCACGGGCACCCAAGGGGAACCCTGGTACCTAATGGGCACCCAACAGCGACCCTTGCACCTGATGGGCACCTAATGGGCACCCTTGCACCCAACAGGCGCCCAGTGGGAACCCTGGCACCTAATGGGCACCCAACAGCCATCCTTTGCACCCAACAGGTGCCCAACAGGCACCCTTGCACCCAACAGCCACCCTTGTACCTGATGGGCACCCAATGGGCACCCTTGCACCCAACAGCCATCCTTTCACCCGACGGGCACCCAACAGGAACCCTGGCACCCAATGGGCACCTGTCGGGCACCCTGGCACCCAACGGGCACCCATCGGGCACCCTGGCACCCATCCATCGGGCACTCACTCAGAGCCGGAGGAGTCCTCGTCCACGGTGCCCGCCTTGATGCTCATGGCGATGGGGGTGACGCCGCTGAGCTGCTCCTGCAGGGTCTGGCGGGGGCGGGGGGCGGCGGTGCCCCCCACCCGGCTGCCCTCGCTGCCCGAGGAGGCGGCGGTGCCGGCGGGGGGCGGCGGGGGGGGCCCGAGGCGCTGGGTGCTGCCCCGCTCGCTGATGGGGGGCAGGCACTTCTTCTTCAAGATGCCTGCGGGGTGGGGGCATCACCCAGGGGTTGGGGTTGGGGGGGCCCAGCCTTGAGGTACCCCACCCTCCCATGGCACCCGCTTGGGTGCAGGGCGCCCCGTACCTTTGTGGGGGTGGGGCAGGGGCAGCAGCAGGGGGTCCCTGGGGAGCGCCTCGCCGTTGAGGCGGGGGGGTTCGCCCCGGGGGGGTCCCTCGCCCCCCGCCGGCTCCACCCGTAGGGTCTCACTGCCCCCGTGCCCCTCGCTCTCGCTGGCCGTTGTCACAAATTCCCCGGGCCAGTACGGTCGCCCCGGGGCCACCAGGCTGTCACCTGCGGGCGGGGCGGGGGGGTGCTGCTGGGATGGGCAGGGCAAGGGACCCCCACCCATCCCCACCGGGTGCCCCCCATCAGCACCCCAGCCAGGGTGATGGACACCCCCCCCCCCATGCCCAGTGGGTGCCCCCCATCAGCACCCCAGCCAGGGTGATGGACCCCGCCCCCCCCCATGCCCAGTGGGTGCCCCCCATCAGCACCCCAGCCAGGACAAGAGACCCCCCCAATATCCACTGGGTGCGCCCCCCCCATCAGCACCCCAGACTGGGCGAGGGACCCCCCCATCTCCACTGGGTGCCCTCCTGGCACCATGCACAGGGTGAGAGACAGCCCCCCCCCCAACTCCACTGAGTGCCCCCCATTGGCACCCCAGACTGGGTGAGAGACGCCCCCCCACACCCACTGGGTGCCCCCCATCAGCACCCAGCCAGGCTGAGGGACCCCCAACCCCAGCGGGTGCCCCCCTCAGGCTGGCGTTACCGGGGGCAGGGGGTGGCAGGGGGGGCCCGGGCAGGGTGTCCCAGCCGGCGGGGGGGACCTCGTCCTCGCTCTCGGAGGAGTGCGTGGAGCCGTAGGAACCGCTCCGGTCATCCTCCAGCGACAGGTCACTGTCCGAGTCCGTGTCGTGCTCTGCGGGGTGGGGGGGGACATGGGACACAGGTCAGGGGGTGCCCGGGGACACCCCCCACCCCCCCCCCACCACCTGGGCTGAGGCCGGGCGCACTCGTTGCACGCGTGGTGCCCCTACCCTCAGCCTGGTCCTGGGCGTCGAGGAAGAGCCCCCCGGGTTCGGCCAGCGCCCGCTGCCCCGGGCTGCCCGCCAGCCCCGAGTCCTCCCTGCCAGAGAAGGGAGACCTGCACCCATCGGCACCCATCACCGGCACCCATCATCGCGGCCCATCATCAGCACCCACCGGTGCCCCGCCACCCCATCACCTTGCCATGTTGCCAACCTGCCACCCCGCCACCCGTCAGCATCCTGCCACCCCGCCACCCACCCTGCCACCCACCCCGTCGCCCCACCAACCCGCCACCCTGCCATCGTGGCACCCCACCACCCTGCCACCGCGCTGCCGTGCCACCCCACCAGCCCATCACCCCGCCATCTTGCCACCCCAGCATCACGCCACCCTGCCACCACGCCACTCCGCCACCCACCCCGGCACCCCGCCGCCACCCCAGACGCCATCGGCCCGGCGCGGTACCGGCGCACGAAGGGGATGTAGCTGTGGTGGCTCTTGCCGGAGCGCGCGGTGCTGTGCAGGGAGCCGGTGGAGCCGCCGGCGGGTGCCGGGTACAGCCGCCCCGCCACGTAGGTGCTGTCACAGCCATAGGCCTGCCACGGGGACGGGGACATCACGGCCGTGGTGGGTGGCTGACCCTCACCCCCCCGGTCCCCTCCCCGGTTCCCCCCCCCCGGCACTCACGGGGGTCAGGGTGGATTTGGTGGCCAGCGCCGGATCGGGGCCGCGCCTGCGGGTGCAGCTGAGCCGCAGGCTCCTCCGCACCTCCTTGCTCAGCACCACGCAGAAGAGGAAGATGAGGGGGCCCTGGGGCAGAGAGGGGGGCACGTGGGCATGGGGGGGCATGGGGGGGGTGTGGGGGGGTGCTGGTCAGCCCCCATCTGCACACTGCGGGGGACCCCACCGGCACCCCAGACAGATCGAGGGTCCCCCCCATACCCACTGGGTGCCACCCATCGGCACCCTGGACAAGGCAAGAGACTCCCCACGCTCACTGGGTGCCCCCCATTGACACCCCAAACAGGGTGAGGGACCCCCCTGCCCGCTGGGTGCCCCCCATTGGCACCCCTAACTCGGTGAGGGATCCCCCGTGCCCACTGGGTGCCCCATATTGGCACCCTGGATATGGCAAGGGATCCCCTGTACCCACTGGGTGCCCCCCCATTGGCACCCTGGACAGGGTGAGGGACTTCCCCACGCCCACTGGGTGCCCCCACACTGGCATCCCAAACAGGGCAAGGGACCCCCTGTGCCCACTGGGTGCCCCCCCAAGATCGGTGAGGGACCCCTGGTACCTACCAGGCACCCACCAGGAGAGGGGCTCATTCCTGGGGTGCCCCCCGTCCTGTCACCCCCCCCCCCGCCCCGTGTCCCCATGGGGGTCCCCAGCTGGGCAGCTGTAGGGGGAGGGGGCACGGGCATAGGGGTACGGGGGTACAGAGACATAGCAGGGTGTGGGGAGATATAGGGTGACAGAGGTATGGGAGAGGGAGGTATTGGGGGCTCGGAGCTATAGAGCGCTATAGGGCGCTATAGGGAGCATAGGGGTGGAGTGGGCGCAGAGGGGAATGGGGTAAAGGAGGTGTAGGGGGGTGTAGGGGCACAGGAAGGTATAGGTGGCATGGGGGGGCAGGGATATAGGGGCACAGGGAGGTATAGGGAGCAGAGGAATGCAAAAGATACAGGGGTTGCAGGGAGGTATAGGGACATAGGGAGGTATAGGGAGCAAGGGTTGCAGGGAGGTATAGGGGACAGAAGGTATAGGGAGGCACAGGAGGTATGGGGAGGCATGGGGGTGTGGGGGGGGACAAAAGCTGTGTAGGGGATGTAGGGGTAGAGGGAGGGAGGTGCAGGGGGGTATGGGGGGCACAGGGGGTACGGGGGCTATGGGGGCACCCCGGTCACCTGTAGGCAGTTGGAGACGGCGAAGAGGTAGTGGAAGAGGAGCGCGTCGCTGTTGACGGAGAGCAGGGCCAGGAGCCAGGCCAGGCTGGGCAGCGCCAGCACCACCACCGCCGTCTGCAGCCCGGAGCTGGGGGCACCGCCGTCACCCCCCTGCCCGCAGCCCGGCCCGCGCCCCACGGGCACCGAGACCGCCTCCCCTGCCACGGGCACCACGTCCGCCCTGCCACCCATGGGTGCCCCACATCCTTCATGTGCCCCTGCCAGCCACGTGCGCCCTGTGTCCTCCGTGTGCCCCTGCCACCCATGGGCACCTCAGCACCCTGTGACCCCCTGCCACCCAGGGGTGTCCCTACATCCCATGGCCCCTGCCACCTGTGGATGCCCCAACACCCCATGCACCCCTGCCAGCCAGGGGCACCCATACACCCCGTGCCCTCCTGAATGCCCCAGCACCCCATGCCCCCCCGACTCCCATGGGTGCCCCAGCTCCCCGTACCTCACCACTCATGGGTGCCCCAGCACCCCATGCCCCCCCTTCCACCCATAGGCACCCTGGCACCCCGTGCCCCCGTGCCACCCATGGGTGCCCCACCGCCCGGGTGACTCACGCCGTGCCCTTCTTCTCGAAGCCCTGCGGGGTGGCGCAGGTGGCCCTGGCTGCCAGCACGAGGAAGAAGATGCTGACCTGTGGGGGCAGAGGGGTGAGCGGGCGGGGGGGTGGGCACCCCCAGGGGACCCGGGCACCCCCCCAGCCCCCCCATACGCACGGCCACGGCGCAGGCGATGGGCCCCGCCAGGCTCCAGACCAGGCTGTCGTGGATGGAGAGCCAGCAGAAGTCGGGGTTGCCGTAGCCCTCGGGGTCCAGCCCCACCGCCAGCCCTGCGGGGGCAGGCACGGCTCAGGGGCGGGGCCAAGCCGCAGGGGGCGGGGCTAAGGCAGGAGGGGCGGGGCTAAGGCGGGGCGGGGCATGGAATGGCATGTGGGTGGCGCAAGGCTGGGGAGGCGGCTAGGCTCTTGGGGGCGGGGCTATGGCACTGGGGGCGTGTCTAAGAGGTTGGGACAGGGCAATGCTCTTGGGGGCGTGGCTATAGTGGATGAGGGTGGGGCTAAGCTATTGAGGGCGGGGATAAAATGTTGGGGCAGGGCTATGCTCTTGGGGTGGGGCTCTGCTCAGGGGCGTGGCTATGCTGGGTGTGGGCGTGGCTATGCTCTTGGGGGTGGGGCTATAATCTTCAGGACAGGGCTATGCTGTTGGGGGTGGGACTATACTCTTTGGGGGCGGAGCTACACATGGAAATGAGACCCCACCCTGCACCAGGCTGACTGGGGGGTGTGGTTCAGGGGGCGTAGTCAAACCCTAGAGGGGGGCGTGGCCACACAGAGGGTGTTGACCCAGATGGAGGTGGGTGCCTGGCAGCAGGTGCTCCAGGGGGCGGGGTTAGGGCCAGGGGGTGGAGCCCGGCTCTGTGGGTGTGTCCTCACCGGTGATGAAGGCGGGCAGCCCCCAGCCCAGGACGTGGTAGAAGCGCATGGGCCCGCGGTCGACGTGGCGGGGCTCGCTGCGGCGCCGGTAGAGGTGCAGCCCCTCCAGCAGCGCCCAGCCCACCGCGCTCATGTAGAGGAACTGCAGCAGGATGGCCACCACCGTGCACGCCAGCTGTGCCCCGCACGTCACTGCCTCGCTCCCTGGGCACACCTGCCCTGCCCACGGGAGCTCCGCCCATGCAAACCACATGCACTACCCTGGAGCTCCGCCCCCTGCAGCCACACCCACACCCGCCCCGCCCACGGGAGCCCTGCCCATGCAAACCACATGCACTACCCCCTGGAGCCCTACCCCCTCTGCAGCCCTGCCCAGGAAAGCCCCACCCCTCACTGTAGCCCCACCCCTACATTAGCCCCACCCTCACTACCACCCCACCGTGGGAGCCCCACCTCCTCTGAGAGCTCCACCCCCTTTTGGAGCCCCACCCACTTTAAGATACCCCATCTTCTTTGAGAGGCCTACCCCTTTGACAGGCTCCACCCCTATGAGAGGCCCCACCCCCTTTGAGAACCTCACCCCCTTAGGCCTAGCCCACCATCACTCTGCCCACTGGTTAGCCCCGCCCACTGCAGCCCCACCCCCCAGGAGCCCCACCCACCAGCATGCCTTGGAGGTGAGGGATCCCCAAGCCCTCACAACCCCTCCCACCCGAACCCCGCCCTCTTTGGCCCCTCCCCCGCGCTGGCCCCGCCCCCTGGCCGCGCACCGGGAGGTCGGCCTGGTTGATGCCGAGCAGGAAGACGAGCTGGGCGAGGAGGAGGGCGGTGGCGCCGTGGCGGCGGATGCTGTGGCGGTTGGAGCGCAGCCCCCGCAGCCCCCCCAGCGCCAGCACGGCCAGCAGCAGCCCCGCCAGCCCCACCCCCAGCGAGGCGTAGGTCAGCGCCGCCAGCGGCAGGATCTCCCCGTTCTGCGGCACCGCGGCACCCATCGGCACACGCCCGCCATGTGCCGGGCATGTGCCCTGGGGAGACACACACCCCCCCGGAGACACGCCCCGGGAGACACGCCCCCTCCCAGCCACGCCCCCCCCCCCCCCGGAGCCGTGCCCCCTCCTCACATGCACACAGTGCCTGGCCCTGCCACTGGGAAGCCCCGCCCACAATGCCACACCCCTTGGGGGATTTAGCCCTATGGGAAACCCCGCCCACTTTGCTCAGCCCCGCCCCCTGGGAAGCCCACCCACCCTGCTCAGCTCCACCCCATTGGAACCCTGCCCACCTTGTTTGGCCCTGCCCCAAGGGAGCCCTGCCCACCCCACTTAGCCCCACCCCACGGGACCCCCCCCACCTTGCTCGGCCCCACCCCCATGGGCACCCACACCGCCATCCCTGACCCCACCCCACTTGACCCCGCCCCTTCTGACAAGCCCCACCCACTCCCCTGTCCCCTCCCCCTTACTGCAAGCCCCGCCCCTGCCACCCTACAGCCCTGCCCCATGGTGTGGCACCACCTGCCCGGCCTGGTCCCCACGTGTCCCCCTGTGCCCCATGTCCCCATGCCAGGGTGCTGTCCCCGGGTCACCCCCATGCCCCAGGTCCCCCTGTTCCCCCCCGTGTCCCCCCGTGTCCCACCTCGCGGCGGGAGATGTCCATGAGGACGGCGAAACTGGTCAGATGGTGGCACTGGCAGCTGACGTGGCTCCGGTTGCGGAAGACGACCTCGCAGCCCCGCGCCGACCAGCCGCCCGTGCCGCCCACCCTGCGCCGGCACCCTCAGCCACCGCCCGTGACACCCACCCCACCCAGGGACACCCACCGGCACCCTCAGCCACCACCCCTGACACCCACCCCACCCAGGGTCACCCACCAGCACCCTCAGCCACCGCCTGGGACACCCACCCCACCCAGGGACACCCACCAGCACCCTCAGCCACCACCCGTGACACCCACCCTACCCAGGGACACCCACCAGCGCCCTCAGCCACCGCCTGGGACACCCACCCCACCCAGGGGCACCCACTTGCACCCTGTCCCTGACACCCACCCATGGCACCAGGGGCTGGGGCTGCCCAGCGTGGCCCCATCCCTCTGACACCCCACCTGTGACACCAGGGACAGGGCTGCCACCCTAATGTCCTGTCCCCATGCCATCCACCCAGCCACCGGTACCAGGGATGCCACCCCACAGCCCTGCCCCTGTGTCACCCACCAGGGTCCCAGCTGCCCAGCATGACCCTGTCCCTGTGTCACCCACCATGGTCCCAGCTGCCCAGCATGACCCTGTCCCCATGTCACCCACCAAGGTCAGGGCTGCCGGGCATGGTGCCGTCCCCATGCCACCCACCCGTGACCCCTAGGGACAAGGCTGCCCCACCCAGCAACACCCACTATGTGCCACCCCCTCCCTGCCCGTCGGGGCACCCACCCCACCCCATCCCCATGTCCCCTGTCCCCTCCCGGGGGGTGTCCCCATCCCTGTCCCCCCCCCGGCTCACAGCAGGGAGTGGTTCCAGAAGACGCAGATGGGCTTGGAGCGCTCCTGGGTCTCCAGCAGCCGGAACTGGAGGGTGATGGGCTTCGCCAGCGCCCGCGGCGCCCGCGCCCCCCCGGCGTGCACGCTGATGCTCACCACCGGCGTGTTGATGATGGGGCGCTTGGGCACCCTGGGGGGTGCACCGGGGTCAGGGTCCCCACCCAGGCATGGGCACACTGCCACCCTTCTCGGTGCTCTGCTGTGCCCTGGCACCCCATGAGCACCCTCCTGATCCCCCATGCCCCCATCGTTGGGCACCCCATGGGCACCCTCCCGATCCCCCGTCCCCCCATCGTTGGGCACCCCATGGGCACCCTTCCCGGCCCCCCATCTCCCAGCACCCCATGGGCACCCTCCTGATCCCCCGTCCCCCCATCGCTGGGCACCCCATGGGCACCCTCCCGATCCCCTGTGCCCCCATCGTTGGGCGCCCCATGGGCACCCTCCCGATCCCCCGTCCCCCCATCGCTGGGCGCCCCATGGGCACCCTCCCGATCCCCCGTGCCCCCATCGTTGGGCACCCCATGGGCACCCTTCCCGGCCCCCCATCTCCCAGCACCCCATGGGCACCCTCCCGATCCCCCATGCCCCCATCGCTGGGCACCCCATGGGCACCCTTCCCAGCCCCCCATCTCCCAGCACCCCATGGGCACCCTTTCCAGTCCCTCCCCGGGGATCCCTGGGCACCCTGAGGGCACCCTTCCTGGCCCCCCATCTCCTAGCACCCCAGAGATGCCCTCCCTTGCCCTGGCACCCCATGGCACCCATGCCCCGGCCCCCCCGCTGCCCCCCGGGTCCCACGGGCACCTGAGGCTGCGCTTGTCGGTGTCGTACTGCTCGGGCAGGAGCCCGGCCAGGGTACGGTAGATGATGACGCTGGCGATGGCCTGGCCCTCGCCCAGTGCCGGGTGCCGCTTCCGCCGGGTCACCAGGGTCACCTCCTCCTCCTCCTCTTCCTCCTCCTCATCCTCCTCCTCCTCTGTAGCCTCTTCATCCTCCTCATCCTCCTCCTCCTCCTCCTGCCCGCCCGCGCCCTGTGGTGGCTGCCCGTGCCCAGCGGAGGGGTCTGGGGTGCGCGGGCAGGGGGCTGGCACGATGCTTTGCCAGCGCCATGGCCGTGCCAGTGTCCCCAACCCTGCCAGCCCCATGGCCACACCGGGGTCCCCAACCCTGCCAGCCCCATGGCCACGCTGGGGTCTCCCCATCCTTGCCAGCCCCATGCCAGGCTCCCCAACCGCGCCAGTCCCACAGCCATACCAGGATCCCCCCAACCCTCCCAGCCCCGTCCTGGGGTCCCCAACCCTGCCAGCCCCATGGCCACACCGGGGTCCCCAACCCTGCCAGCCCCACTGCCACATTGGGGTCCCCAACCCTGCCAGCTCCGTGCCAGGGTCCCCAGTTATGCCAGCCCCATGGCCAAACAGGGGTCCCCCCAACCCTGCCAGCCCATGGATGTGCTGGGGTCACCCCCACCCCCCAGCCTGTGCCAGCCCCCCCGTCCCCCGTCCCCCCTGTTCCCCCCCCGGGACTCACGCCTGCCCTCGGGGGGCCGGAAGACGCTGTCGGGCAGGATGACGGTGGTCTCCAGGTCGGGGGGCTTCTCCCCCCGCAGCGCCTCGTAGCGTGGCAGCCGGGCGCCCGCGAAGCTGCCCTTGTCCAGCCGCACCACCGACACCACTGCGGCACCGTGTCACCCAGGGGCCCTGTGGCACCTCCTGTGCCCGGCACCCATGGACCCTGGCACCCACAGCCCCCAGCACCTCCTGTGCCCGGCACCCACAGCCCCTGGCACCCACAGCCCCCAGCACCTCCTGTGCCCGGCACCCACGGCCCCTGGCACCCACAGCCCCCAGCACCTCCTGTGCCTGGCACCCATGGACCCTGGCACCCACAGCCCCCAGCACCTCCTGTGCCCGGCACCCACAGCCCCTGGCACCCACAGCCCCCAGCACCTCCTGTGCCCGGCACCCACGGCCCCTGGCACCCACAGCCCCCAGCACCTCCTGTGCCCGGCACCCATGGACCCTGGCACCCACAGCCCCCAGCACCTCCTGTGCCTGGCACCCACAGCCCCTGGCACCCACAGCCCCCAGCACCTCCTGTGCCCGGCACCCATGGACCCTGGCACCCACAGCCCCCAGCACCTCCTGTGCCTGGCACCCATGGACCCTGGCACCCACAGCCCCCAGCACCTCCTGTGCCCGGCACCCACGGCCCCTGGCACCCACAGCCCCCAGCACCTCCTGTGCCTGGCACCCACGGCACCTGGCACCCACAGCCCCCAGCACCTCCTGTGCCTGGCACCCATGGACCCTGGCACCCACAGCCCCCAGCACCTCCTGTGCCCGGCACCCACGGCCCCTGGCACCCACAGCCCCCAGCACCTCCTGTGCCTGGCACCCATGGCACCCGGCACCCACAGCCCCCAGCACCTCCTGTGCCCGGCACCCATGGACCCTGGCACCCACAGCCCCCAGCACCTCCTGTGCCTGGCACCCATGGACCCTGGCACCCACAGCCCCCAGCACCTCCTGTGCCTGGCACCCATGGACCCTGGCACCCACAGCCCCCAGCACCTCCTGTGCCTGGCACCCATGGACCCTGGCACCCACAGCCCCCAGCACCTCCTGTGCCCAGCACCCATGGACCCTTTCACCCACAGCCCCCAGCACCTCCTGTGCCTGGCACCCATGGACCCTGGCACCCATGGACCCTGGCACCTCGTGTGCCCAGCACCCATGGACCCTGGCACCCACAGCCCCCGGCACCCATGGTGCAGGTCCCTGGGTACGGGTCCCCTGGGCACACGCATGGCAGCATCCCCGGAGCACACACACACACACACACACGTGCCTGTGATCCTGAGCACACGTGTGTCCCCTGGGCACATGTAGCGGGGGGCATGGTACTCAGGTGCGTGTCCCCAGGCACACGCAGATCTGTGTCCCCTGGCACATACATGTCCCCTGGGCACACACGTGCCCACAAGCCTGGTCACACACATGTCCCTGGTCACACATGTATCCCCAGAAACACACGTGTCCCCATCCCTCGGCACACAGGGACCCACAACCCCAGGCACACACATGCCCATGTGCCCAGGGGCACACGTGTCCTTGGACACATGGATGTCCCCAGGCACACACACATTCTTGGTGACATGTATGTCCCTGGGCACATGCGTGTCCCCAGGTGCACGCATGCCCATGTCCCCAGCACACACGTATCCTCAGGCAGACACATGTCCTGTGGGCACACATGTGTCCCCAGGCGCACACATGTCCTTGTGCACACACATGTCCCCCAGGCACACACATGTCCATGTCCCCAGTACACGTGTCCCTGAGCACATGCCATGTCCCCCAAGCACACATGTCCCCAGGCACGCCCATGTCCCCAGGCACACGTGTCCTTGGGCACACGCATGTCCCCCAGCACACACATGTCCTTGGGCACATGCATGTCCTTGGGCACACGCATGTCCTTGGGCACACCCACGCCCATGTCCCCAGGCACATGTGTCCTTGTGCACACACGTGTCACCCAGGCACACGCGTGTCCATGTCCCCAGTACATGTGTCCTCAAGCACATGCCATGTCCCCCAAGCACACGTGTCCCCAGGCACACCCACGCCCATGTCCCCAGGCACGCACATGTCCCTCAGGCACACACATGTCCCTCAGGCACACCCACACCCATGTCCCCAGGCACACGTGTCCTTCTGCACACGTGTCACCCAGGCACACACATGTCCATGTCCCCAGTACACGTGTCCTCGAGCACATGCCATGTCCCCCAAGCACACGTGTCCCCAGGCACACCAACGCCCATGTCCCCAGGCACACATGTCCTTGGGCACACGCACGTCCCCCTAGCACACACGTCCTTGGGCACACGTATGTCTTTGGGCACACCCAGATCTCCCAGGCACACCCACGCCCATGTCCCCAGGCACACGTGTCCTTGCACACACACGTGTCACCCAGGCACACACTTGTTCCTCAGGCACACCCACACCCATGTCCCCAGGCACACGTGTCCTTGTGCACACACATGTCACCCAGGCACACACATGTCCATGTCCCCAGTACACGTGTCCTTGAGCACATGCCATGTCCCCCAAGCACACGTGTCCCCAGGCACACACATGTCCATGTCCCCCAGCACACGCATGTCCCCAGGCACACACATGTGCCTCAGGCACATGCATGTCCCCAGGCACACCCACGCCCATGTCCCCAGGCACATGTGTCCTTGTGCACACACGTGTCACCCAGGTACACACATGTCCATGTCCCCAGTACACGTGTCCTCGAGCACACACCATGTCCCCCAAGCACACGTGTCCCCAGGCACACCAACGCCCATGTCCCCAAGCACACGTGTCCTTGGGCACACACATGTCCTTGGGCATACTCAGGTCACCCAGGCACACCCACGCCCATGTCCCCAGGCACACGTGTCCTTGGGCACATACGTGTCACCCAGGCACACACATGTCCATGTCCCCAGTACATGTGTCCTCGAGCACACACCATGTCCCCCAAGCACACATGTCCCCAGGCACACCCACGCCCATGTCCCCAGGCACACGTGTCCTTGGGCACATACGTGTCACCCAGGCACACACATGTCCATGTCCCCAGTACACGTGTCCTCGAGCACACACCATGTCCCCCAAGCACACGTGTCCCCAGGCACACATGTCCTTGGGCACACGCACGTCCCCCTAGCACACACGTCCTTGGGCACACGCATGTCTTTGGGCACACCCAGATCTCCCAGGCACACCCACGCCCATGTCCCCAGGCACACGTGTCCTTGGGCACACGTATGTCTTTGGGCACACCCAGATCTCCCAGGCACACCCACGCCCATGTTCCCAGGCACACGTGTCCTTGGGCACACACGTGTCACCCAGGCACACACTTGTTCCTCAGGCACACCCACACCCATGTCCCCAGGCACACGTGTCCTTGTGCACACACGTCACCCAGGCACACACATGTCCATGTCCCCAGTACACGTGTCCTTGAGCACATGCCATGTCCCCCAAGCACACGTGTCCCCAGGCACACACATGTCCATGTCCCCCAGCACACGCATGTCCCCAGGCACACACATGTGCCTCAGGCACATGCATGTCCCCAGGCACACCCACGCCCATGTCCCCAGGCACATGTGTCCTTGTGCACACACGTGTCACCCAGGCACACACATGTCCATGTCCCCAGTACACGTGTCCTCGAGCACACACCATGTCCCCCAAGCACACGTGTCCCCAGGCACACCAACGCCCATGTCCCCAGGCACACGTGTCCTTGGGCACACACATGTCCTTGGGCATACTCAGGTCACCCAGGCACACCCACGCCCATGTCCCCAGGCACACGTGTCCTTGGGCACACGTATGTCTTTGGGCACACCCAGATCTCCCAGGCACACCCACGCCCATGTTCCCAGGCACACGTGTCCTTGGGCACATACGTGTCACCCAGGCACACACATGTCCATGTCCCCAGTACATGTGTCCTCGAGCACACACCATGTCCCCCAAGCACACGTGTCCCCAGGCACACATGTCCTTGGGCACACGCACGTCCCCCTAGCACACACATGTCCTTGGGCACACGCATGTCTTTGGGCACACCCAGGTCACCCAGGCACACCCAGATCTCCCAGGCACACCCACGCCCACGTCCCCACCATCACCCCCTCCCCGGGCACACGCGTGTCCCCGTCCCCGGGGGGTTCCCCGCTCACCGATGTTGGGGGTGACGATGGTGAAGGGGCTGAGGTAGGTCTGGGGCATGTTCTGCGCCAGGGCGCTGGCGTAGTCCTCGAAGTGCTTCAGCAGCCAGGCCGTGCCCCCCTCCGTCTGCTGGATCAGCTCCCAGTGCCGCTTGTTGCTGGCGTCCAGCAGCGCGCTGCCCACCCGCAGCAGGTTCTGCCGGGACGGGCAGGGGTGGGCAGCGTCGCCGGGTGCCCCTCACCCCGGCATCTGGGCAGGGGGTTTTCCTTCCTCCCCTCTCTCTGCTTCGCTTCCCCGCAAGGCTCTGTGGGCTGGGGTACCCTGGCACCGACAGCTGGTGCCAGGTAGGCTCTAACCCCCCCACCCCCCCCCCCCCCACCTCGGCACCCCCCCCTGCCAAGTTGAGGGGGTGCCCATCACCCTGGCGTCTGGGCGGATGGAAGGGGGCGCTGAGCCCACCCCACCTACAGCTCAGCGATTCCCTGGGGGAGCAGGGCACGGAGGAGGTGCCCTGGCACTGCCAGCTGGTCCCAGGTACCCCCTGCCCCAGTATGCACCCCCTGCCCCAGTATGCACCCCCTGCCCCAGTATGCACCCCATTTCATAAGGGGTGCCCCTCACCCTGGTGTCAGGCCTCCTGCCACCAGCCCATGCTCCGTTGCAGCTCGAGGGGAGGGGGCATCCCCGGCGCTGCCAGCCAGCCCCTGCCAAGCATCACCCTGCAGACCCGCCCCCCCCCCCCACCCTGCCCCACCACGAGGGTGCCCATCACCCTGGCATCTGGGCTTCGCCACCAGCCCAGGCTCCCCTGTTGAAGGAGGTGCCCTGGCACTGCCGGCCCACCCCAGCCACGCGCCCGCTTTCGAAAGGGCGCCCATCACCCTGGCCTCCAGCCTCCTGCACCAACCCACCCGCAAGGGTGCCCATCACCCCGGCATCGGACCTCCTTCACCAGCCCACGCTCCCCTGCAGCTCAAGGCATGGAGGAGGTGCCCTGGCACCTTTCAAAAGGCTGCCCGTCACCCCGTGTCTGGGCTCCTGCACCAACACCCCCCCCTTCCCCATGAGGGTGCCCATCACCCCGTGTCTGGGCTCCTGCACCAACACCCCCCCCACCCCGAGGGTGCCCATCGCCCCGGCCTCTGGGCTCCTGCACCAACACCCCCCTACCCCGAGGGTGCCCATCACCCTGGCCTCTGGGCTCCTGCACCAACACCCCCCCTGTTCCCCATGAGGGTGCCCATCACCCTGGCTTCTGGGCTCCTGCACCAACACCCCCCCCCACCCCGAGGGTGCCCATCACCCCATGTCTGGGCTCCTGCACCAACACCCCCCCCACCCCGAGGGTGCCCATCACCCTGTCCTCTGGGCTCCTGCACCAACACCCCCCCCACCCCGAGGGTGCCCATCACCCTGGCCTCTGGGCTCCTGCACCAACACCCCCCCCACCCCGAGGGTGCCCATCACCCTGGCCTCTGGGCTCCTGCACCAACACCCCCCCCACCCCGAGGGTGCCCATCACCCCGGCCTCTGGGCTCCTGCACCAACACCCCCCCCCACCCCGAGGGTGCCCATCACCCCATGTCTGGGCTCCTGCACCAACACCCCCCCACGCCGAGGGTGCCCATCGCCCCGGCCTCTGGGCTCCTGCACCAACACCCCCCCGCCCCGAGGGTGCCCATCGCCCTGGCCTCTGGCCTCCTGCACCAACACCCCCCCTGTTCCCCATGAGGGTGCCCATCACCCGAGGGTGCCCATCGCCCCGGCCTCTGGCCTCCTGCACCAACGCCCCCCCTGCCCCGAGGGTGCCCATCACCCCATGTCTGGGCTCCTGCACCAACACCCCCCCCGCCCCGAGGGTGCCCATCGCCCCGGCGTCGGGCCCCACCTCGGTGAAGTGGACGTCCTGGGTGGCGGCCAGGCGGAAGCCGCGCTGGGCGCTCTCGTGCTGCAGCAGGCGGCTGGCCAGGCGGTAGGCCAGGCGCAGGTCGCTGCCGAAGTAGGCGGCGGTGCGGCGGGTGGCGTCGTGCAGCTGCAGGGCCACGCGCCGCGACTGCGCCGGGTCCAGCGCCGACTCGTTACGCGCCAACCGCTCCGCCTGGCGGGTTGGCACCCTTAGCGGGGACGAGGTGGTGGCACCGTCCCTGTCCCCCTGGTTGTGTGTCGTCATCGTCCCCCCTGCCCCGGCCCCGGGACACTCACCCAGGCGCGGAGGGCGGCGAAGGCCAGGGAGCTGCAGTTGAAGAGGTTGGGGGGCAGCCAGCCCTTGTGCTCGTCACAGTGCCGGACCGCCGTGCCTGCGGGGACGGTGGCCCAGCGGTGACACCGCGGTGTCACCACCCCTGTCCCGGCCCAGCGGTGACACCGCCGGGTCACCCCACCCCAGCTCCATCCCAGCAGTACCACCACAGCGTCACCCCCCCAGCCCCGTCCCAGCTCTGCCACCACCGTGTCACCCCCCTGCCCTGTCTCAGCAGTGCCACCAGTGTCCCCCCACCCCAGCTCCATCCCAGTGGTGCCACCACCGTGTCACCCCCCAGCCCCACCCCAGCAGTGCCACCACAGTGTCCCCCCACCCCAGCTCAATCCCAGCAGTGCCACCGCCGTGTCCCCCCCCTGCCCCATCTCAGCAGTGACACCGTGGTGTCACCTCCACCCACCATGTCCCAATGGTGCCACCACCGTGTCCCCCCCCAGCCCTGTCCCAGGGGTGCCACTGTGGTGTCACCACCCCCACCCCATCCCAGCAGTGCCACCACGGTGTCACCCTGCCCCAGCTCTGGCCCAGCAGTGACACCATGGTGTCACCCCCTCTCAGCCCCATCCCGGCGGTGCCACCATGGTGTCACCACCCTAATACTCCATCCCAGCAGTGCCACCACACTATCACCCCCTCCCAACCCTGCCCCAGCGATGCCACCATGGTGCCACCCCACCCCAGCTCCATCCCAGTGGTGCCACCACCGTGTCACCCCCCAGCCCCACTCCAGTGGTGCCACCACTGTGTCACCCCCCAGCCCCACCCCAGCAGTGCCACCACTGTGTCACCCCCCTGCCCCGTCCCAGCAGTGTCACCAGTGTCACCCCACCCCAGCTCCATCCCAGTGGTGCCACCATTGTGTCCCCCCCCAGCCCCATCCCAGGGGTGCCACTGTGGTGTCACCACCCCCACCCCATCCCAGCAGTGCCACCGCGGTGTCACCCTGCCCCAGCTCCATCCCAGCAATGCCACCATAGTGTCACCCCCTCTCAGCCCCATCCCAGCAGTGCCACCATGGTGTCACCACCCTAATACTCCATCCCAGCAGTGTCACCACACTGTCACCCCCTCCCAACCCCACCCCAGCAATGCCACCACGGTGCCACCCCACCCCAGCTCCATCCCAGCAGTGCCACCGCCGCTGGGTCACCCCCCTGCCCTGTCCCCGCAGTGCCACCATGGTGCCACCCCCCGCCCCGTCCCCGTGCCCCCCCACCTACCGATGGACCCCTTGGGGCAGGGGGCAGCGGCGGGCAGCCCGAAGCGGGTGCGGGGCCACCAAATGCTGGCCTCGATGGCACGGGGACAACTGTCGTAGTTGACTGCGGGGCAAAGCGGGGCATCACGCCGGGGTGACAGCAGGGTGACACAGGCTGACAGCAGGGTGACGGCAGTGGCACCCAGTTGCTGGCACCCAGGGTGACAGCAGGGTGACGGCAGTGGCACGCAGTCACCAGCACCCGGGGTGACACAGGGTGACAGTGGCACCCGGTTGCCAGCACCCAGGGTGACAGCAGGGTGACGGCAGCGGCACCCAGTCACCAGCACCCAGGGGGACAGCAGGGTGACAGTGGCACCTGGTTGCCAGCACCCAGGGCGACAGCTGGGTGACAACAGGCTAACAACAGGGTGACACAGGGCGACAGCAAGGTGACAGCAGTGGCACCCAGTCACCAGAACCCAGGGGGACAGCAGGGTGACAGTGGCACCTGGTTGCCAGCACCCAGGGTGACAGCAGGGTGACAACAGGGTGACACAGGGCGACAGCAAGGTGACAGCAGTGGCACCCAGTCACCAGCACCCAGGGTGACAGCAGGGTGATGATGGCACCCGGTCACCGCCACCCACCTTCGCAGCCACTGGCCGTCACCTCGGCGAAGGGGTTGTCGCAGCGGTCGCAGTGGCGGCCGATGACGCCGGCCTTGCAGGGACACTGCCCACTGGTGGCATCGCAGAGGCGGGACAGGGACCCGGTGGGGTAGCAGTCGCAGAGCAGGCAGGACTCGCTGCCCGCCGGCCGGTAGTGGTTCTCCTGGGGTGGGGGGGGTGGCACAATTTGGGGGACGGGGGTGTCACCGTCCCGTGGGGCCACCGCGAGCGCGGGGGACGCCGGACGCCGTCGGGGACGGCGACTCACCTTGCAGCGACACTCGCCCGTCGTCTTGTTGCAATCGGGGTCGAAACCCTTGGTGACGTCGCAACTGCAGGGGCCGCAAGTCGGGTGGCCCCACCACCCTCGCGGGCACGGCTGGGCTTCCCTGCCCCGGGGGACGGCACGACACGGCGTGACACGGCGTGACACGGCGTGACACGACGCTTATCCACGGCCGGTACCGCCACCCCGCCTGTCCCACGGCCACCCCCTTGCCCTTGCACGGCCACCACGCTCTTTGCACGGCCGCTACCGGCTCACGCGTGGGCACCCGTGTCCCCTCGCACGCCCACCGTGTCCCCTCGCACGCCCGCTCCGCGAGAGGGACGGGCACGCGCGAGTGCGACGGGCGCCCGTCCGGGCGCCCGTCGCACTCGCGCGTGCCCGTCCCTCGCTGCCACTCACTTGTGCTCGCAGTAGGGACCGAAGTGACCTTGGGGACACTCGCACGTGTAACCGTGCGCCGAGCCCGGCTTGCGGGTGCAAGTAGCCGGGGACTGGCAGGGGTTGAGGGCACAAGCGCTGACGCAGCCGTCACCGAAATAGCCTGGGCACAGTTGGGGACATCGGAGGGAAAGGATGGGGGGGGGGGTATGTCACCAGGGAGGGTGGCAGTGCCGTGGGGATGGGGGGGGTAACAGTGACAGGAGGGGTGGCAGCACCTTGGGGACAGTGCCGTGGTGGTGGCGGTCCTGGGGAGGGGATGGCAGTCCCAGGGAGGGGGTGACGGTCCCCAGGGTGGGGAGAGGAGGGGGGGGGATGGCAGTGCGGGGTTGTCCCCAGGGTGCTCACCGGGGTGGCAGCGGCAGGAGAAGCTGTCCCAGTCGTCGCTGCAGTAGCTGTGGGGGGGGCAGGGCCCCGAGTCGCAGGGGTCGGGCAGGGCGCAGCCCCCCTCCACGTTCACCCGCGCCTGGGCCTGCGCCACGCTCAGCGCCACCGCGCCGGCCGCCGTCTCGCCCACGCGCACGCCCTGCGTCACCGCCGTGTCGTCAAATCCCCCCTCCCCCCCCCGCCCAACCCTGCCGTGCCTCAGTTTCCCTCGCTGGAACCCGGGAACCCCCCGCCCTGTGTCACCCCATCCCCATGTCAATGTACCCCCCCACCCCCACCCCAGGAGTTACGCCTGTGCCCCCGTCCCTGTCCCCATGCCCAGGCCCCAGGGTCACGTCCCTGTGCCCCCGTGGCCCCGTGCCCATGTGCCCCCCATCCCCACGCCCCATGTCCCCGTACCCGTGTCCCCGTGCCCGTACCCGTCTCCTGTGCCCAAACATCCCACGTCCCCGTGCCTCGTGCCCATGCCCACGTCCCTGTGCCCACGTCCCCACGTCCACGTCCCCACACGCACCCCACGTCCCCCTGCCACATGTCCCATGTCGCCCTTCCCTGTGCCCATACGCCCATGTCCCCATTCAATGTCCCCATGCCAACACCCTGTGCCCATGTCCCCATGTCCCTCTGCCCATGTCCCTCTGCCCATGTCCCTCTGGCCATGCCCCCCCACCGCCATGCCCACGTCCCCACACCCTGTGCCACTTCCCCGCGCCCTGTGCCACGTCCCCGCGCCCACACCCCCCTGCCCCTTCGCCACCACCCCTCTGCCCGTATGCCCAACGTCCTACGCCCTCCCTGCGCCCATGTCCCCCCGCCCTACACCCAACACCCCCTGCCTGCGCCCCCCCACCCATGCCCGTACCTGCAGGCACCCACGGAAGCCCTGCTCCACGGTGCCACCGTCACCCGCCAGCCCCCCCACGCTCAGCGTCCGCAGCTGCAGCCCCTGCAGCTCCCCAGCCATGTCGGCCACCGCCTGCGGGCATGGGGGGGGACGGGGGCACTCAGACACCCATGGGTGCCATGGTGGCACCCACGGGGTGAGCAGGGCAGGGTGCCCGCCCCGTGCCTCAGTTTCCCCCCCCCCCCTCCCCGGGTGTCCCGGCCTACCTGGTGGCGGCCGTAGTCGAGGGCGAGGAGGAGGAGGGTGGCGGGGGGGGGACGGCCGGGTGCCCCCCGCAGCTCCAGCTGGAGGTGGTGCCAGTCCCCGTCGTCGACCTTGGCGTGGGGCAGCCGCAGCCAGGCCAGCCGGGAGCCCCCCTGCCAGACGCCCGCCTCCGCCTGCCCCTCGCTCAGCTGCCCAGAGGGACGTCAGTGCCCCCCGCACCCCTGGGGGGGCCACCCCTGGCACTGCCCCAAGGGCAATAACCCCCCCCCCCCCCCCAGGGCAATACCCACCCCCCCCCCCCCAGGGGCAATACCTCCCAAAGGACAATACCCCCCCAAGGGTGGCACCCCGCTGGCACCGCCACCCCCCAGGGCAATCCCCCTCCCCATGGCAATCCCCCCCCCCCCCGAAGGACAGTAACCCCACAAGGGCAGGACCCCCCCCAGCAATACTCCTATGGGAAAATGGGGGGGGGGGGGGGGGGCAACACCCCCTCCTGAAATACCCCCCCCCAGGGGAATATGCCCCCGCCAAGGGCAATACCCCCCCAAGGACAATATCCCCCCCTGGCACTGCCCCTGGGGCAATACCCCCTATGCCAATCCCCCCCCCCCATGGCCATACCCCCCCCCTCCAGGGCAATCCCCCCCCCCCACGCCAATCCCCCCCCCCCCGTGGGGCACACCTGGAGGGTGAGGGTGGCGTGGGGGCCGGCGCTGGCCCGCAGCAGCAGCCCCCGGGGGTGCCGGGTGCGGAACATCAACCCCAAGTGCCAGGGCAGGGTGATGGGCAGTGCCAGCCCGCTCCAGGACACCCGGCTGCTGCCCAGGAACCGCTGGGGGCTCGCCATCTCTGTGGGGGAGACGGGGACGTGGGGTGGCTGCTCACCCCCCCCCCCCGCCTCAGAAGCCCCCTGCCCACCCCGGTGCCCCTCGGTACCTTCCTGGCAAGTTTTGCCCCCGAAGCCCAGCGGGCAGCGGCAGCTGAAGCTGTCCCACTCGTGCACGCAGGTGCCACCGTTGTGGCACGTGCCGGCGTCGCACAGCGTCTTCTTGGCAGGGCAGCCTGCGGTGGTGGTGGCGGTAGGGGCACGGAGCTCGCACCCACCCCCCCCCCTCCCCTCCATCGCCTGGGACCCCTGCCCCCCAGCCAGCCCCATGGCCTGGCATACCCCAGCCCCATGTCCCCATGCCTGGGGCGGGGGTCATCGAGACCCTCGGGCACTGGGTCCCAGGTGCCCTGGACCATTCTCCAGCCCCCCGGCGCTGGCACGGTGGCACCCCCAGAACCCCTCTCCAGCCCCACACCCTGGCACCCCACTGGCCCCATATACCCCAGTCCCACTCCCAGAGGGCACCGAGACCCCCAGGCACCGCCCCAGCCCCACGTGCCCTTGATCCCCCTCCAGCCCTGGCACCCCCCGACCCCATGTCCCCATGCCCAGGGGACACAGCCCCCCCATGCCCCCTGGACCCCCATCCAGCCCCACAGCCCTGGCACCCCCTTTACCCCCTATCCCCCAGCTCCATGTCCCCATGCCCATGGGGCACAGAGACCCCCAAGCACTGCCCAGCTCCATGCCCCCTGGATCCCCCCCTCCAACCCCACAGCCCTGGCACCCCCCTGACCCCATACCCCCCACCCCGTGCCCCCACCCCCAAGGGGCACAGCCCCATCCAGCCCCTTAACCCTGGCACCCCATCACCCCATACCCCCCCCACCCCATACCCAGCGGGCACAGCCCCATCCAGCCCCACATCCCTGGCACCCCCAAATCCCCCACCCCACCCTCAGTGGGCACAGCCCCCTCCCATCCCCAGCCCTATACCCCCCTGCCCCCCCCTCGCCCCCCACCGGGCAGGGTGCCGTTGTTGGCGATGAAGGCGGCCATGTCGACGGGGCGCTGGTCGATGTGGAGGTGCCGCATGCACCCCACGAACTGCCGGCTGCGGATGGGGAAGCTCTCGGGCAGGGTGGGCACGCCGCCCAGCAGCAGCGGCCCCGTCAGATCCAGTGACCTGCAGCACCCGTCGTCACCCATGAGGACCCCAAGGGACCCTCCACCCACCCCCCCACCCATGGGGACCCCAAGGGACCCCTAAGGGACCCTCCACCCACCCCCCCACCCCATGGGGACCCCAAGGGATCCCTAAGGGACACTCCACCCCCCCCCCCATGGGGATCTCAAGGGACCCCAAGGGATGCCCAAGGGACTCCCCCACCCATGGGGACTCCAAGGGATTGCCCCCCACCCATGGGGACTCCAAGGGACCCCAAAGGATCCCCACCCATGGGGACCCCAAGGGACCCTCCCACCCATGTAGACCCCAAGGGACCCCCCCACCCACCCACCTCCTCACCCATGGGGACCCCAAGGGACCCCCCCGCCTTACTTCTTGCTGCCGGACTGGGTGCCCTGGGCGGCGCAGGAGTAGTTGCCCAGGACGGGGCCAAACCGGAGGGCCATGCCGGTGTCGCAGTCGTCCACCGTCACCACGGCCACCTTCTGCTCCGAGGGGCCCTGGGGCAGCCCCGACCGCCCCAGCACCGGCTGGGGGCAACGCCTCAGCCGGGGCACCCGCGCTGCCCCCGGCCCCACAGCCTTCATCCCGCTCCTCATCCTCCCTCTTCCCTCCAGCCCTGCTGCCCTCCGGCCCCTAGACCCTCCCCATGCTCCCCCATCCCTCCGTCCCCCCAGATCCCCACCCTCCGTCCCTCTGTCCCCCCCCAAACCCCCACCCTGCTCCCCTCCATCCCTCCGTCCCCCAAATTTCCACCCTGCTCCCCCATCTCTCCATCCCCCCCAAACCCCCTCCCTGCTCCCCCATCCCTCTGTCCCCCCAAACCTTCACCCTCCAACCCTTCATGCCCCCCAAACTCCCACCCCGCCCCCCCCATCCCTTTGTCCCCCCAAACCCCCACTCCTCTCCCCCCAGCCCCCCAGCCTGCCCCTCTTCCTCTGTCCCCTCACCCCACTCCCCCCCCCCCCACCCCATTCTCCCCCCCCCGTGCACCCCTGGGGTGCCCCCACCTTGTTGTAGTAGTGGAGCTGGACCCGGTGCCACTGCCCGTCGCTGACGCCGCCCGGCACGAAGGGTGACACCGTGGTGGTGGTCTCACCTGCGGGCACCAGCGGTCGGGCAGCAGGCACAGCCCGGGAAGGGGGCACGGGGAAAGGAGGGGGGTGCGGAGGGATTGGGGTGCTCAGGGCTGCAGTGCCACAGGGGCAGGGCCAGGGATGGGATGCTCGGGATGCAGCGCCAGGCAGTGCCAGGGATGTAATGCCCGGGATGCAGTGCCAGGCAGTGCCAGGGATGCAGTGCCAGGCAGTGCCAGGGATGTAACGCCCGGGATGCAGTGCCGGGGATGTGACGCATGGCACACAGTGCCAGGGAGGTGATACCCAGGATGCATGCCAGGGATGCAGTGCTAGGCAGTGCCAGGGATCCGATGCATGGGATGCAGTGCCAGGGGTGGGATGCCCAGGATGCAGTGCCAGGGATGTAATGCCTGGGATGCAGTGCCAGGGATGCAACGCATGGCACGCAGTGCCAGGGAGGTGATGCCCAGGACACGTGCCAGGGATGCAGTGCCAGGCACTGCCAGGGATCCGATGCATGGGATGCAGTGCCAGGGATGGGATGCCCAGGATGCAGTGCCAGGGATGGGATGCCCGGGATGCAGTGCCAGGGATGCGACGCATGGCACGCAGTGCCAGGGAGGTGATGCCCAGGATGCAGTGCCAGGGATGCAATGCCAGGCAGTGCCAGGGATGGGATGCCCAGGATGCAGTGCCAGGGATGCAGTGCCAGGCAGTGCCAGGGATGTAATGCCTGGGATGCAGTGCCAGGGATGCAACGCATGGCACACAGTGCCAGGGATGCGATGCCCAGGATGCAGTGCCAGGGACGCAGTGCCAGGCAGTGCCAGGGATCCGATGCATGGGATGCAGTGCCAGGGATGGGATGCCCGGGATGCAGTGCCAGGGACGCAATACATGGGATACAGTGCCAAGGATGCGATGCCCAGGATGCAGTGCCAGGGATGCAACGCATGGCACGCAGTGCCAGGGAGGTGACACCCAGGATGCGTGCCAGGGACGCAGTGCCAGGCAGTGCCGGGGATGCGATGCCCACCAGGGAATGCCGGGGAAGCCGTGCCGGGGCGCGGCGGGCGCGGTGCCCGTACCTGCCGAGAAGGTGAGCTGGACCTGCTCACCCACGATCTCCAGCGCCACGAAGTCGTGCTTCTCGTTGAAGCGCCCGTTGTAGAGCAGGAGCCCGTCCCGCTCCTTGGTGGCAAACCTGGCGCGGGGACGAGTGCCAGGCTCTGCCCATCCCCCCCCGGCCCCCTGCCCCCCGCCCTGCCCCCCAAGCATCCCCCGTCACCCCACAGCTCCCTGGCCCGCCCCGTGCCCCATCACCTTGCACCCGCTGGGACACACTGGCACCCATCACCCCCTGCCCCACTGCCCCCACGGGGTGCCCCCCACCCCACTGCCCCCACGCCAAGGGGTCACCCCATCACCCCACGCCCCATATGATACCAATGGGGCACCCATCACCCCACACCCCATTGCCCCAAATGATGCCCACAGGGCACCCGTCACCCCCCCACCCCATCCAATGCCCACGGGACACCCATCACCCCCCACCCCATGTGATGCCCATGGAGCACCCATCACCCCACACCCCAAATGATGCCCATGGGGCACCCATCACTCCACACCCCATTGCCCATGGAGCACCCGTCACCCCACAGCCCAAACGATGCCAACGGGGCACCCATCACTCCACACCCCATTGCCCATGGGGCACCCATCACTCCACACCCCAAACGATGCCCATGGGGCACCCAACACCCCACACCCCATTGCCCATGGGACACCCATCACCCCACACCCCAAACGATGCCAACGGGGCACCCATCACCCCACACCCCATTGCCCATGGGACACCCATCACCCCACACCCCAAACGATGCCCATGGGGCACCCATCACCCCACACCCCATTGCCCATGGGACACCCATCACCCCACACCCCAAACGATGCCAACGGGGCACCCATCACCCCACACCCCATTGCCCATGGGACACCCATCACCCCACACCCCAAATGATGCCCATGGGGCACCCAACACCCCCCACCCCAAACGATGCCAACAGGGCACCCATCACTCCACACCCCATTGCCCATGGGGCACCCATCACCCCACACCCCACCGCCCCAGGTGATGCCCACGGGGCACCCCACACCCCCCCACCCACCCGATGCCCACGGGCCCCCCCTCGCCCCCCCCCCACCCGGGGCTCACGTCAGGGCGAGGGTGAAGTGGAAGCGCTGGCGGAGGCCGCGGAAGGTGAGGAAGGAGCGCGGGGGGAAGCTGCGGGTGCTCATGGCGCAGAAGGGCTTCTCGTAGTGCCCGGGGGGGCACTGGCAGCGGAACCCCCCCACCAGCAGGTTGAGGCAGGTGCCCCCGTTACGGCAGACCCCCGGGGTGCAGCGGCCCCCCCGGGCGCTCAGCTCGCAGCGTTCCCCTGCGTGAGGCCCAGCTGGCACCCGGCACCGCGCCCAGGGTGCCGGGCACCCCTGGCACCCCCAAAATGGGGGGGTGGGGGGGGTGGGGGGGGGTGGGGATCCCCTCTTCCACCCCCACCCCCCCGCCATCAGCTCCAGAGCAGCTTTATCCCCAGCTCCATCACCGTGGCAACCGCCTCCCATCACCACGGCAACCGAGTCACCCCCACCCCCCCAAGCATCCCCTCCCCCACCAGCTGGCACCCCCCCACCCGGGTGTCCAGTGGGGGCTGGGGGTCCCCAGGAGTCCCCAGGGTGGGTGGGGGCCGTCCCCAGTGTCACCAGTCCCCCAGTGACCACGGTGCGTGTCCCCCTGCCAGGCCAGCCGAGGTGGGGAGCAGATGGCCGGGCCACCGTGGTAGGGACAGGGTGTCCCCGCACCCCAGGGTGTCCCCCAGGGTTCTTGCCCCCACCAGTGTCCCCGTCCCCCCACCGACCTCCTGCAGGGACCTCACTGGGGTGGTGGGACAGAGGGGACTGGGAGAGGGGACCAGAGATGGGGGGTGACGGGAGGCTGGGGGGGGGGACATGGGAGGGGGTGAGGGAGGGGGAATAGGGAGAGAGGGCAGAGGGAGAGGGTGGAGAGAGGAGGGAGGAAGGTGAAGAGATGGAAGAGAGGAGGAAGATAAAGGGGTTGGAGACAAAGGGGAGGATGGAGGGAGGGAGAGAGGACGGAGAGATGGATGGGGACGGATGGAGGGATGGAGGGATGGAGGAGGGATGGAGGAGGGATGGAGGAGGGATGGAGGAGGGATGGCCAACGGAGGGTGGCTGATGGAGGGACAGCTGAGGAAGGAACGGATGACGGAGGGCTGAAGGGGAGCAGGATGAAGGGATGACCACGATGGATGGTGGAAGGCCAGCAGAAGCGGGGATAGATGAGGAAGGCCGATGAGGAATGGGATGAAGGCTGAGGGGGGTGGATGACGGAGGACTGGAGTGGGACAAAGGGATGATGGGGATGGGTGACGGAGGGACACTAGAAGGGACAGAGGATGGAGGGCTGAGGGGGAGCGGGGTGAAGGGACGTTGGGGGAAGGAGGATGGAGGGATGGGGAGCTGACGGGAAGGAGGAAGAAGAGATGATGGGGAAGGATGATGGAGAGACAGCTGAGGAAGGGGTAGTCGAAGGGGAGCCGGCTGAAGGGATGATGAGGATGGACACCAAGAGGAAAGGACGGATGGATGATGGAGGGCTGAAGAGGAGCTGGCTGAAGGGACGATGATGGCGGGACAGCCGAGAAGGGGGAGATGAAGGGGAGCTGGCTGAAGGGATGATGGAGATGGACCCCAAGAGGACAGGATCACTGCTGGAGGGGTGCAGGGGCACGGGACAAGGTGACCCCAGGGACGGCCAAGGGAGGGAGGCGCCGGGCTCTCACCAGTGAAATCCTCGTGGCACTCGCAGGTGTAGCCACCCTCGCGGCTCCGGCACCGCCCGTTGCTGCCGCAGGGGCTGGAGTAACAGAGGTCGATCTCCGTCTCGCAGTAGTCGCCGGTGAAGCCGGGCGGGCAGCGGCAGCGCAGGCCGGTGACGGGATGGATGGGGCGGAAGAGGATGGTGTCGGAGGCGAGGAAGGGCGCCGAGCTGTCGAATTGGAGGACGGAGACGCAGCGCATGTAGTTCTCGCAGGGCTCGCGCAGGCAGATGTTGTCGTCGAAGGGCAGGACCCGCTGGGCCGAGATGGCGGCCAGCAGCGAGCGGTTGAGGTAGAGCCGCTCCTGCAGCTCCTCGGAGGAGAAGAAGCGGGCGCCGTGCCCCGAGGCCGGCAGCAGCACCGAGAGGCTGACGTTGAGGATACGGGCAGTCCCCACGTCCGTGTCCGTCTGGATGTTGAAGAGGACGACGCGGTGGCGGGGGGTGGCCAGGACGGCTGCCACCCCCTCCAAGAAGCGGTTGAGCAGCGGGGAGAGGAATCGCTCCTGGGACATGTCGGCCAAGCGCAGGGTGATGCTGTTGCTCAGCATCTCGTCCGTGATCACCGTCACCCGCAGCGTGCACTGGGCCGTCGCGCTGTGGACCCCATCTGTGGGTTGGGGAGGCGGAGGGGGGGGGACACGGGAGGTCAGCGACACCACCGGCCACCGTGGGATGGGGATGGCGGTGGTGATGGGGCACCCATCCCGCTCGGCCACCGCGGGATGGGGATGGCGGTGGTGATGGGGCACCCATCCCGCTCGGCCACCGCGGGATGGGGATGGTGGGACGGGGACAGTGCTGGCTATGGGGTGCCTGACCTGCCTGGCCACCGCGGGATGGGGACAGCACTGGTTATGGGGCGCCCGTCCCGCTCGGCCACCGCAGGATGGGGACGGCGGGATGGGGACGGTGCTGGTTATGGGGACGGTGCTGGTTATGGGGCACCCGTCCCAACTCACCCGGCAGCGCCGTGGGGCAGCGAGGCGGGGAGAGCAAAGGTTCTGCCCAGCACCGGGGCACCCACCTTCCTCCTCCTCCTCCTCCTGGCCAGGACGAGGGGCAGCGGGACGCGGGACAGATGGAGAGCGGGCGGCGGGCGGACAGATGGATGGAGGGAGCGTGGGGACAGGCTGGGGGGGGGGGGGGAGCCGGGGGGAGGGAGAAGGGGGTGATGATGGGGGGGGGGTAGCGGGGGGCCAGGGTTGCCCAGTGGCCCGTGGCCGGTGGCCGGGGACGGGGGGGGGGGGTTGCCATGGCTGCGGCCGCGGGGGCCCAGCTATGGCCGGCCCCTTTGTTCCCCTCCCGGCTGCCCCCACGCTGAGGGGGGGCACAGCCTGGGCATGGGGGGCTCCCTGCCCCCACCCTTTGTGCCCTGGGCCCCCCCACTTTGTGCAGGGGGAGCAGGGATCCCAGCCCGGGGGGGGGTCTGGGGGGGTACAGGGGGCAACGGGGGACACGTGGCTGGGGACAAGGGACATCATGACATGGCCCGTGACTCAGTTTCCCTCCCTGCCTGGGGGTGGCCGAGGAGCCGCTCCCGCACCCCCGGGGTGATCCCTCCCCCCCCCCCGGCAGCACCCACTGGCCCCCCCCAGCCCAAACCACACCGAGCATTGCTGGCATGGCCCCCCCTTGGCCCCTTCCCACCAGTGATCCCCCCCCCCAAACAGATGTGTTGGGTTTGGGGACCCCCCAATGGAGAGGCCAGGGTGCCAGGACCCCCCCAAATACACACACCAGGCCCTGTGCGCCCCCCCCCCAAATACAAGCGTCGGGGCCTTCCGGAAACACACGCGTTGGGGTGCCAGGACCCCCCCAAATACTGCACTGGATCCTGAGCCCCCCCCCAAATTCACCCATTGGGCCCCCCATAACATACACATAAGGGTACCAGGACACCCCCCCCCATCCACACACCAGGCTCTGCCCCCCCCAAATACACACACAGGCCCTGCGCCCCCCCCAACCACATGCAGTGGGCCCTGCCCCCCCCCCAACCACACACAGTGAGGTGCCAGGACCCCCCCAATACACACAGGGGGTCTTGGCCCCCCAAAATCCCTGCTACAGGGTCCTGACCCCCCCCTCCAAAACATGCACTGGGTTATTGGACCCCGCCAGACACCCCAGGGCTGAAGCTGGGGGTGGGGAAGCAAAAAAGGGGGTGCTGGGGACCCCAACTGCCTCCAGCTGAGATGTCGGGGTTGGGGGGGGCAGGCCCAGCATCCCTATCACCCCCCTCCCCCCCCCCCCCCAAATCTGGAGGAAGCAGTCAAGATGGGGTGGTGGGACCCCAAAACACCTCAGGACCACATAGAAAGGTGGGGGGCACCCACAAGGGCTTCCCCAGCCCCAAACCTCGGACCTCCAAGCCACCCCACCCCAGGATGGGGGTCTTACCCGAGACGGAGACCCTCATGACGGCCTCCAGCGGGCGGTTGTTGTCCAGGGCGGGGCTGAGGCGTAGGTCCCCGCTGCGGGGGTCCAGCAGCACCAGGTTGAGCTCGTTCCCCTGCTCGAAGGCGTAGGTGAGGCTGTCGGAGACGTCGGGGTCGTGGGCCGGGATGCGGCCGATGACCCCCCCGGGGAAGCTGCCCGAGCGGTTGGTGATGTAGTTGTTGAAGAGGATCTCAAAGTTCTTGAGCTGGGGGCTGTTGTCGTTGGCGTCGCGAAGGCGGACGTGGACGGTGGCCCGGCTGACCAGGGGGGCCGAGGTGGCTTGGACCACCATGACGTATTCCGCCTTGGACTCGTAGTCCAGGTCGGCCAAGGCGGTGAGCTCGCCGGAGAAGATATCCAGCTGGAAGACCTCGGGGATGTTGCCCTCCACGATCTGGTACATGATTTGGGCGTTGGTGCCCTCGTCGGGGTCGGTGGCCGTGATCCGGGCCACCACCAGCCCGATGGGGCTGTTCTCCTCCACGAAGATGTCAAACTCATCCCGCTCGAAGACGGGTGGGTTGTCATTGACGTCCAGCACCGTCACTTGGATCTCCACCGGCGTCCGCTTGGCCGGGACCCCCTTATCGACGGCAAACGCCCGCAGGGAGTAGAGCGGCACGTTCTCCCGGTCGAGGCGGCGCAAGGTGCGGACGATGCCCGAGGTGGACTCGATGATGAAGTCGCCATCCCCATCATCACCCCCCTGGAAGGTGTAGAAGACCCTGCCGTTGAGCCCCGAGTCGCGGTCGGTGGCGGAGACCTGGAGGACGCTGGTGAAGGCGGGCACGTCCTCGTAGACGGAGCCCTGGTAGGAGTCGCGGAGGAACTGGGGCGCGTTGTCGTTGACGTCGCTCACCAGGATCTCCAGGTAGGTGGTGTCGGACTTCTGTGGGATGCCGTTGTCCCGCGCTGTGATGGCCAGGGTGTAGGACACCTGGTCCTCGTAGTCCAGCTCCATCTGGGTGGTGACAGCCCCCGTCTCGGCAGCGATGCGGAACTGGGGGATGCTGTCCTCCATCAGGTAGGTGATGCGGGCGTTCTCCCCCGTGTCCTCATCCGTGGCGCTGATGACCACCACCGTGGTGCCCACGGGCCGGTCCTCGTTGACGTTGACGGTGTAGTGGGAGCTCTGGAAGACGGGTCGGTGGGTGTTGGCGTCGGTGACGTTGATGACCACCTGGGCCGTGTCCTGGCGGGTGCCATCGGAGGCAGCGATGGTGAGGAGGTACTGCCGCTCCAGCTTGTAGTCCAGGGGCAGGGCGAGGGAGATGAGCCCACCGCCGCTCTGGCTGGTGATGGAGAAGCGGTTGCGGGTGTTGCCGCTGGAGATCTGGTAGGTGATGACGCTGTTGGCGTCGCGGTCGACAGCGGAGACGGTGAGGACGCTGGTGCCCACCGCCGCGTCCTCGTTCAGGCGGGCGCCGTACTCCCGTTGTGTGAACTCGGGGCTGTTGTCGTTGACGTCCAGGATGGTGACGCTGACGCTGGCCGAGGAGGCCATGGGTGGGTCACCCTGGTCCTGTGCCTCCACCCCGAAGCTGTAGAAGTCCACCGCCTCCCGGTCCAGCTCGGAGGCCACCACGATCCACCCAGTGCTGTTGTTGATGGCGAAGGGGAAGCCAGCGCCGGTCTCCAGGAGGGTGTAGACCAGCCGGCCGTTGTCACCCGAATCGGCGTCGATGGCTTGAACGTGGATGACGGAGTAACCCACCGGCACGTTCTCCAGCACGGTGGCCTGGAAGGGCGTGCTGACAAAGATGGGGGCGTTATCGTTGACGTCCAACACCTGGACGGTGACCAAGCCGCTGATGTTGGAGAGGGGCGGGCGGCCGCCGTCCTGTGCCCGGATCCGTAGGGTGAACTCCTTGCTCACCTCGTAGTCCAAGGGGCTGACCACGTCCAGCGCGCCCGTCTGCGCGTCGATGTAGAAGTGGCCGCGGGTGTTACCGCTGACGATGCTGTAGTGCACCAGGGCATTGCTGCCCTTGTCGCGGTCGGTGGCCGTCACCCGCAGCACGGCTGAGTTGGGCGCCACGTCCTCGGGAACCTGCGCCACGTAACGCTTCTCGCTGAACTGCGGCGCGTTGTCGTTGTCGTCCTCCACGGCGATGCGGACGGTGGCCGTGGCGCTGCGGGGTCCTGGCTCCTGGCCCTGATCCGTGGCCTCCACCAACAGCTCAAAGGCCTCCACCGCCTCGCGATCCACGGGGCCACGGGTGCGAATGACGCCCGAGCGGGGATCAATCTCGAAGACCTCGTTGGCACCGCCGGCGTTGAGGAGACGGTAGAGGACATTGGCATTGGGACCGGCGTCGCCGTCGGTGGCCCGCACCGTCAGCACCTCGTAGCCCACCTCCAGGTTCTCCCGCACGCTCTCGCGGTACTCGGGCTGCTCGAAGGCCGGGTCGTGGTCATTGGCATCGCTCACCGTCACCGTCAACGTGGCCATGGCGCTGCGCCGGGGCGTCCCGTGGTCCACCGCCGTCACCCGGAAGACATGGGTGCTCTTGCTCTCGCGGTCCAGGGGGGCGGCGGTGGTGACGGCGCCGGTGACGGGGTCTATGGCGAAGAGGGCGTCGGAGCGGCTGTCAAAGAGGGCGGCCATGGCGTAGTGCAGCTGGCCCGCCTCCCCCTCGTCGGGGTCCACCGCCGTCACCCGTGTCACCGGTGTCCCTGCCGGCCGGTTCTCCCCCACCGAGGCCTGGTAGCTGGAGGGCTGGAACTGCGGCGCTGTGTTGGGGCTGCGGCGCCGGCGGGAGCGGCTGCGGGTCACGGGGCTCCTGGTGGCCCCCGTGGTCAGGGGGTACCCAACATCCCCGGTGCCCATCATCTCCCCAGTGCTACTGGTGTCCTTGGGGACTTTCCCAGTGTCCCCATTACGTCGAGTATCCCTGGTGCTCCTGGGGACTTTCCCGGTGCTCCGGCTGGCCCTGGGGACTTTCCGAGTCTCCCCAGTGTGTCCAGTACCCCTGGTGTTCCTGGTGTTCCTGGGGACTTGGGTGCCCCCGGTGTCCCCAGTGCGCCCAACATCCCTGGTGCTCATCACGTCCCCGGTGCTCCTGGTGTCCCTGGGGACTTGGGTGCTTCCAGTGCATCCAGTGCTCCCAGTGTGTCCAGTGCCCCCCGCGCGCCCTGTGCCTCCATGGCCTCGGGCACTCCGGAGGCTCCCGCTGCCTCTGGTGTCCCCGGGGCTCCCGGTGCCGCCGATGCCGTGGGAACCCCCGCCGCCGCCGCTGTCCCCGCTGGAAGCGCCGGCGCCCGATGCGGTCCCAGCGCCGCCACCGTCCCCGGAGCCGCCCGTGGCCGCGGAGGGCCCGGCGCCGCCGCCGCTGTCCCCGGTGCCGCTGGAAGCGCCGGTGCTCGGGAAGGGCCCCGCTCCGCCGCTGTCCCCGGTGCCGCCGGAGCCGCCGCCGCTGTCCCCGGTGCCGCCGCAGGGCTGGAGCAGAGGCAGGAGCGCGCCGGGCGGGCAGGTGCCGGTGCCGGTGCCGGTGCCGGTGGCGGTGGCGGGTGCCGGGGGCGGACGGCGGGGCTGGCCCGGCGCGGGCGGCGGCAGCAGCAGCAGCAGCAGCAGCAGCAGCAGCGGCGGCAGCAGCGGCGGCAGCAGCAGCAGGAGCGCGGCCCCGCGGGCGGGCGGAGCGCCCATGGCGCGGTGCGGCCGCTGCCGCCGGTGCCCGCTGCGCCCCGCGCCGCCGCCTGTGCCCCTCCCGCCGCCCGCGCGCGCCCGCCGGGGCGGGGCCGGCCGCTGCACCGACCTGCGCCGCGCTTAAAGGCGCCGCCGCCCCCCCCCACCCCTCCCCGGGCTCCGCCGGCGGCACCGGCCCCGCCCGCACCGGCGGCAGCGGGGCTGGGGGGCGGGGGGGGGGAAGAAGCGTGGGCCCGGGCATGGCGGGGCGGGGGGCACGGCGGGGCGGGGGGGGCACGGCGGCTGCACACTGGCGGGGCGTGGGGATGCGCAGGGCAGGCACACGCGTGTATGTTGGACACGCACACAGATGTAAATTGCGCACGTGCACATTGCACACAGACACGTCGCGCGCGCGCACACACACGTTGCACACACAGAGAACATGCACAGTGCACGCACTTGGCGCGCACACGCGTGAACCGCTCACACACGGGGCACAGGCAGCGGCACGCATTGCGCACACGCACGCAGCACGCGCAGGGCGTGCACGCACAGCACACGCGTGACACACACAGCACACGCGTGGCACACACAGCACACGCCCCCCCCCCCCCCAGCACTGCTGCAGGCTGTGACACCCCAGCACACGGGGGTCCCCGCACCCCACCCCAGTCCCAGCCCCAGCCCCATCGCACCAGGACTGGGGTCACTGGGACGAACTGGGAAGGACTGGGAGCACTGGAATGGACTGCAGGCATGGAGGCTGGGGGGAGGGTATCCCCATTGGGGCCCAGCGGGGTGGAGGAGGCCGTGGGTGCCAGCGTGGGGCCGTGGGTGCAGCCCCCCCGCAGCCTGCCTGGCACCCATCCTGGCAGCCGGCGTCGGGCCCAGGGCGTGGGTGCCGGGCAGGACGGTGCAGAGTCAGGCCCGGGGGCCCCGGCAGCAGAACGGGTTGGATGGGTGCGTGGGGTGGGGGTGGGGGTGGGGGTGCCCCCCCACAGCCAGAGTGGGTGCTGGGGAGCTGCCCGGGGACCCCCCGGCACCCGCCAAGGGCTCCGGTGACTCACCGGGGCCTCTCCCCACCCTGGCCGGCAGCCCCGGCACCCTTCAAAGGGGAGCAGGGCGAGGACGAGCCCAACCGGCTCATCGGGGTGCTGCGCCGGGGGGGCCCCGGACGCCTGGGTTCCCTCCCCAGCACCCCATGGGTGCAGCTATGGGTTTCCCATGCACAACCTGGGGAGCAGGGTGTGACAGGTGGACCCCCTGCCCTTGGGGAAACTGAGGCACACAGCCCCCCCCCCCCCCCCCCTTGCATCCCCACCTCCGGGGGGGGGGGCCTGGGCTGGCAGCTGGGGCCGAGGCGTGGGGGGCCCCCGGCCCCTCTTTGAATTACAAATGGGCTCCTGCGAGCGCGGCCTTTGTCTGGGCCATTGTGCGGGGCCGGCGGAGGCCCCCGGGGTGGGGGGGAGAAGGGGGAGAGACAGCCAGAGATGCCCCCCCCCCCCGCCCGGGCCCCCCCTTCCCTCCTGCCCCCCCCTCCAGGGACAGGCAGCTCAGCAGTTCTTGGCTTTATTGGATCCAGGGAGCGGACACTTTCCATCCCTGGGGAAGGGGCCAGGGGATGGGGGGGTCCCTGGCCCCGCTCCGTGGGTGGGGGGGACACGGGGACATGACTGGGGAGGGGGGGGCCGGAGCCCGGATAGCGTCAGTCCTTCCTCCCGTGGGAGCGCGGTGCTCCGTGCCGTGGCGGGGGCGGGGGGGGGCCAGGCGGTGACCGGCAGCTCCCTGCCACAGACGGGCCCTGAAGCGAAGGTGACGGGCGCAGCCCCAGCCGGCGATGAAGGCAGGATGATTCAGGAGGCCCCGAAAGTCCCTGGGGGGGCCAGGGTGGGGGGGGTGGGTGCAGGGCAGGGCTCAGGCGCTGTTGACGCCCATGTTCTGCATCTGCTCCTCCAGCACCCGCTCGCTTCCCCCCCCAGGCTTCTTCTTTCCCCCCTCCTGCTGCTTCTTCTGCTTCTTGGAGAGCTCCTGCTCGATGGGGGCCGGCTTCACGAACCGGATCAGCTCCCGGAGGTCTGGGCAGGGGGGCAGAGAGGGCACCATGCATCACATCCCATCCCCCCCCCCCCCAGCCTGGCAGGAGGGAGATGGGGGGGGGACGACACTGGGGGGCACCCCAAGAGCGAGGCTGGGTGGGGAAGGGAAGGTGCTGGGCGCTTTACCTGGGGGCATGAAGTCTCGGAGCTTCTCGGGGACGCGGACGCCCTCCTCCGTCTGGTAGTTCTCCAGGATGGCGCAGATGGTGCGGGTGGTGGCACACATCGTGGCGTTGAGCATGTGCACGAACTCCACCTGCGGCGGGGACGCGGCGAGCGTTTGGGGTGACACGGCGAAGGCGAGAAGGGGATGAGCAGGATCCCCCCCCCCCCCCCCAACCCAGCAGCTCGGCCTCACCTTGTCCATCATCTTCTTGGTCTGCCCGTAGCGGATGCGCAGGCGGCGCGCCTGGTAGTCGGTGCAGTTGGAGCAGGACACGAGCTCACGGAAAGCGCCGGAACCGGGGAACCAGGCCTCCAGGTCCAGCTTCTTACTAGCAGCATGGTTGAGGGAGCCTGGGAGACAGGAGGGCAGCGCTGAGCTGGGGGGGGGTCCCCGCTCCCCCCCTCCGGCCCTGAACGCAGGGGACGGCAGCACGGGCTAAAGGCGCGAAGCCTCCGAGGTGACATCGGAAGGGACGTGGGATTCCTGCTCTGCAGCGGGGAGGCTGGGAAGGAGGGTTTAAACGGGGTAATTTTCCTGGGAGAGTTTGCAGGAGGACTTGGGACACTCCGACTGTCCCTCTGGAAGGGACAGCGGGGACAGTGCCGGCACGGCAGGGTGCCCACACCCGGTCCCAGTGGACCCAGAGCAAAGCAGAGGATCTCTGCAGAAAAGTGAACGTCTCCTTCCTCCAGGCCCCGGGGCTGAGGCACCTCCTCCCCCTCGCCAGGTTTGGGGACAGACGCTACGGGAAGGCAAGCCAGGGACAAAGAAAGCTGAGCCGGGAAGTGGGTCAGGGCCACGGTGACACCCGAGGCGCTGGCAGAGGTGGCTGGGCTCCTCCTGGGCCGCGGCGGCACGGAGTGAGGAAGCCCCTGCCCCTACCCGAGACGATGTTGACGATGTGGTAGGGGATGCCCAGGGACTGGTAGAAATCCTCCGCCGTGGCTATCATCTCCTCAAACATCTCCCAGGACTTGTTGTCATGGGGCGAGGCGTAGACGAACTGCTCGATCTGCAAAGAGAAGGGAACCCGGCGTTGGCGTCGGCCTCAGATGCAGCCCCCAAATTCCCGGCGGGAACGCCGCCCCGCTCCTCTCACCTTCTCGAACTGGTGGACGCGGAAGATGCCGCGGGTGTCGCGGCCGTGGGAGCCCACCTCCTGACGGAAGCAGGTCGACAGCCCCGCGTACTTGATGGGCAAATCCTCCGGCTTCAGCCACTCGTCCCGGTGCAGGGCGGCGATGGGCTGCTCCGAGGTGGCGATCAGGTACTTCTCGTCGATGGAGCTGTCGTCGGCCTTCTCGCTGCCTTTGCCGATCACCTGCAGGGGGGGACAAGAGCCACCGTCCCCCTTCCCCAGCTGCTCCCGCACCTCCGGGGACAGAAACTCCCCGGCAGATGCGCAGGCAGCCGCTCTCCCTGCCTGCACATGGACAGGCAGCGAGGCTTTCCGGGGGTCGGCGCTCGGCGCGGGGACAGGACGGCTGGGGAAAGGGAGCAGCTGCCGTTTGCTGCTTGTTTGGCCTCCTTCAAAGGCCCCGATGGCCTCCCGCCGGCAAGGCTGGGGACCAGCCACCTCCCCGTCACCGCATCACCATGACAACCGCGTCAGCCGTGAAGATGGACCCCGGAGAGAGGGAGCAGAAGGGAGCCGCCGCTGCCGCCTCGCCGGGGCAGAGGGGATCTCAGCCGGCTCCCTCGCCGCGGTGGGAAGCCACGTGGCAGTGGCTCGGTTGGAAAGCCGGTGCCCGGAGGGGACGGCGGGTGCCAGGCGGTGAGACAGGGAGACCCGGCGGGCGTGGAGCCGCTCACCTTGTAGAGCTCCTCGTCGAACTGGCTGAGCTGGGCCACCTCCTGCATCACCTCCTTCCGCATGAAGAAGGGGGTGTAGACGGGAGTGTAGCCCTTGGCGCGGAGGCTCTGCAGGGCGTACTGGATCAGGGCCTGCTCCAGGAACACCAGGGGACCCTGGGGGACAAGGGAAGCCGCCGCCTGTCACACCCCACCCCGACTGTGCCGTCCCTTCTTGCTCAGCGGGTCCGGGAGCACGTGGAGCCCACGCCAGCTCCAGGCTGCTCCGGCTGCCAGGCTCGGCACCACCCTCCGCCCGCGGCAGGGACGCCGGATTGAATCCGGAGGCTGCCCAGGCTACGGCGGCAGAACCACCGAGGCCAGAGTCCGTCCCACGCGATGAGCCGGCTCAGCGCCGGCTCACGCCGCCGCAGCGGCTCCTGTCGCTGCAGCGAGCTCAGCCCAGGGGAGAAGAAGCCACGACCCCCGTCCCCGCCTCGTTTTCCTCAGCTCTCCCTCCGGCTCCGATCGTTTCCATCCTCCCGCGGGGATCTGGGCTCGCACCTTAAGGAAGTAACCCCGGCTGCCGGCGACGACAGCCCCCTTCTCTCCCTCGTAACCGTCCACCATCACCACCAGGTCCACGTGGGAATACTTCTTCCTGCAGCTGCAGTCGCCCCAGACCCGCTCCACCTTGTTGTCCACGTCCTGTACAAAGACGGAGAGAAGAGGAGGGGGAGCCCATCACCTCAGCTCCCAGGGCTGTGGTGACACCAGTCTCTGCATTGCGCTGGGCCCAGTTTGAGATCCCAGGCTATAGAGCCTGGAATCCCAGTCCTGATCCCAGCCGGTCACTTATTATGCGGCCACTTGGCAGCCGGCCCGGCCCAATTGTGTTCCCCCAGCAAAATATTCCTGCCGGATGAATGAAGGCAGCGGAGGGAGATCCCAGCCCCCCTCCCGGCTGGAAGCGAGTTTCCCATGTATTCCCCCGAACAATGGCCGTGTCCAGCGTTGTCTGAGCTGCTCTTTGTCTGCTCCCGGCAGGAAACGCTGTCTTGTCATGCAGATTTCCTTCACCCACCCGCTGATCTCGGGTTGGAGCGACCTCCCCGCAGCGAGCCCCCCCGCTTGCCGGCAGTTGTCTGGCTTTGATGAAGCGGCGCGGCCGGTCCCGAGCAGCCCTGCGGCTCTGGGAGCACTCCTGTCCCTACCTCGTCGTTGCTGATGGGCACCGAGGGGTGGAGGAGGTTCCCGATCTCCCGCAGGCTCTCGAAACGTTCTGCCTCCAGCCTCACGCGCTCGGCGTCGCACTCGAGGATGGCTTCGTCGATGAGGAGACGGACTTTCTTGATCTGGGATACCTGCAGAGCCTGCGCAGGGACGCGGGTGAGGTGGGGAAGGGAAGAAACCGCCGGAGAGAGGGGGCTAGCAGCTGAGCACGGTTAATCACGGACCCTCGCCCGACCGACACGGCTTCTGGAGCCAAACCGTGGACTGAACACATCAAACAACAGCCTCGGAGGACAAAGGACCAACATAAGTCAGGCTCTGAAAGCGCCTGAGCGAGCTACGGCATCACACAGCGCCCGGCAGGGACAAGGGGGAGCAGTCAGCTCCCACGGCAGCAAAAGCCGGCCAGCGCCACGCTCATTAAACATCGCAGTTAACGAACTGGGAAGGGGAACGGGCAGGGAGGAAGGGACTCGCAGAGGACACGGAATGACTGAGGCTGCTCAAATCTCCCAGGGAAGCGCAGGACGAGCCCCGGGCCGGTGAGCTGCCACAGATCGAGGCTGAAATGGTCTGCAGACGAAGGACACTGAGCAAGAGCTGGTTATTGCTGGCGTGGGACTGGGGGAAATAAGAATCCTCCTGGCAGGGGGTTCAGGCAGTTGCCCCTCACTTCGTGCTGGGGCTTTGGGTACCTCGTGCAGCCAACTCGGGCAATTACAGGCGAAGCTCTGGACAAACCGGGTGGGCCAGCGGCACACTGGGGGGAGACGGGGTCAGACTCACCCCCAGGACATCGGCCGTGAGCTCGTCGAGGTTCTGCACACTCTCTGGTACGGATTCATCTGTCCCCACTGGCTCCTTTTTCTGCAGCAGGAGGAAAAAGAAACGCCAGCAGGGTTAAAGAGCAAAGCTCCAGGGTCAAAATATTCCTCAACGATGCGAGGGAGAGGCCTGGAGAGCAGAGACCTGGGGGAGATGCCACCAGTTAGTAACGTCCCACCAGTGAATGGCTGCCAGCACTGTCTGCCTTCATGCCTCACCTTCATCTTGTCTCCGATCGTTTTGCTGCACAGGTTCTTCAGCTTGTTCAAGTTATCGGCACGAAACCTGCCTAGAAAGCAGAGGGGAGGGAGCTGTCAGCCAGCCGCACGAGTGGGAGCGGGGCTGGGATCCCCGTCTTACACCGAGAGGGGCTGCAAAGCTGCAGGCGGGAGCAGGAGAGGGGATGGCAGCTCCAGGGATGCCCATCGCCGCCGGCCCCGGGTGTTTCAGAAGGACGGGAGGGTTTGACGGTGTGAGAGCACGGCGTGGGGCCGGCCACGATGTGGGGCAGAGATTCGGGGAGCAGAGGGCTCCCACGCAGGGGTGTCATTTGAAAACAACCGGAGTGACACTGCACTGGGCCACGGCCCCACCAGGACCCCCATGCCGGGCCGGGGCCGCCGAGGGCTGAGCGGATCCAGGGCTCTGGGGCCACCTCCGGGGAGGTCCCCCTTGGTGACACCAGGGCTGGGAAGGGCAGAGCGCGGGACACAGCCGTCCCCTCCTGGCAGGGCAGCCCAAATCAGAGACGCAGCAACGCCTGCGATGCGTCAACCCAGCAGGGTGACCTCCCCATCGGCAGGCAGGATCAGACCCACGGGGGCGAGGAAAGGGTGATCCAGAGTCAGGAAACGCGAAGGGTTAAGAGCCAGGGAACAGGGCACAGCAAACACGACCCTGGCAGCCTCCCACGGACCCCACGGGCACCACCGGCAGACGCGGGATTGCATCAGCCGGCTGCTCGCCAGCGAGTCCTGCCAGCCCTGCGTCTCACGGTTACGCGCCAGCGCACCCTGCCGCAGCACCCACCGCCGCCGGGATGGGCCGGAGCCCCGCGGGGAGGGGGCCAGGGCGCAGCCCCCACCGCCGGCCTGGAAAGCTGGCTGGTCCTGCGGGATGAAAGGCCCTTGGATAAAATTAAGGCAGTGATGACGGCACGGCCGGAGCCAGGGGACGCGCCGGGCATGATTAAGCAGGGCCAGGCTCATTCACATCAAGGCAACGGGATTAAAAGGGTGTTTAAAGCTGCCTCTTTCATCCCGCGGCGGCGGCGAGGGGGACCGGGGTGCCCTGGGAACCGTGGGTTTCTGGGGCACCCACCCCTCCTCGCCTCCCACCACACCCTCCTCCGCGCCCAAGCACCCAAAAAAGGGGCTCGACGGCAGCTCCCACTGCCTGACCTCCCACCCGGGCCGGGGGCGATGGGGCCTTTGCTCCTGCTCCCTCGAACCGCCTGGGCATGGGTTTAGCCCAACACATGGGGGTGGCACTGCGTGGGACCCCCCCCCCCCCCCCTGCCCGGCCGCGTCCTGCAGCAGCACGGTGTGGGTGGCAGCGTAGGGAGCGGATCCCTGCGGATCACCGGTGGAACTGGATCATGGGTGGGGATCCACGTGCAGGCCAAGGGGAACTGCCACCAAGGATCTGCCCCCAGGCCTGGGGAGGAGGGAAGGGGGGGGGATCCACCGGGAGAACCTCTCCCCAGCCCGAGGGAAGGGGGTGAGGGGGATCCACCCAGGGACAGGCCCCCGACTCCCACAGGGATTCACCCACAGGATCCCCCAGTCCCAGAGGGGAAGGATCCACTGAGGAGATCCCCTGGGGCTGGGGAGGGGGGTGGTGGGGATCCCCCAAAGGTCACCCCACCTTGGTGAGGGGGTTTGGGGATCAATCTGGGGACAGGCTCCTAGCCCGGGGGGGTGGTGGGGGGTGGAAGAGAGGGACCCCTGAGGGATCCCCCATCCCTGGCGAGGGGAGATGGGGGGGCACAAGCCACCAGGCTGGGGGCGCTGAGAGGGGTCCCCCACCCCGAGGCCCTATAAGAGGCGACATGCTCAGCCTGGAACAGAGGGTCCCCTCTGGGGGGGTGACAGGCCCTCCTGGGGGTCCCCCAGCCCCGGGGGCTGCCAGCTCCCCTCAGCCACCCCGCCTCCCAGCCCGGGGCGGGGGGGGGGGGGGTGTGCCAGCTCCCGGCCCGGCCCGGCCCGGCCCTCCGCCCCACGTACACCTCCGCCAGGCGCCGTCGGCCCGCACCAGCGCGTCCACCAGCGCCGGGTCCTTGAAGCGTTTGCGCTGCATGTCCCGCACCATGGCGGGGTCGCCGCCCTTGTCGGCGCGGAACAGGTCCAGGTCCAGCACCATGATGGCGGCGGCGGCGGCGGCGGCAGCGGCTCCTGTCAGACGCCGGTGGCGGCCGTTCCCCAACGCGCATGCGCGGGGCGGCGCATGCGCAGAGAGCCAGCCTGCGCAGGCGGTGCTGCCGACGGCCGCCAGGCGGCGCTGGGGGGGAGTAGAGTGGCGCGCCGCGGGGAGCAGCGCCCCCTGGTGGAGCGGCGGCGGCACAGCGGGGCGGGGGCACCGGTGGAGGGGGGTTCGGGGGGGGGGGGGGGGGGGTCCGAGCATCCCTCGGAGCCCCCCGGGGGTCCCCGGAGACTCTGGGTGTCTGCTTGGGCATCCCTGAGCACCCCCGGGGTGTCCCTCTGTCTCCCTTGCTACCCCCAGCCGCCCCCGGCTATTCTGGGGGCCCCTAGGTACCCCCACCCCCGGGCCCCCCCGCACCCATCAGCATCCCCAGGAGTCCCTGGGTGTCCCCAAGCGTCCCCTCGCGCCCCCCTACAGCACCCCATGGCACAGCCACGGCACCCCAACATTCACCTCCGCCAGCAGCAGCGCAGCCCCCCCCCAGGCACCGGCCCCCACTGGGGGAGGCATCCCGGGACATGCCCCCCAGGGAAGGCTGGGTTGGGGCGGCCGCCCCCCACCACGGGAGCAGCCCCCCCATCATCCCCAGGCTGGGAGTCAGACCCCACCGTCCAGTCCCTGGGGGGCTCCCGGAGGGGTCCTGGGTGCCCCCACCCATGTGGGGACCCCGTCCCCCCCCTGAGACGGAGGGGCCAGGCGGGAGTCAGAAAGATCCATCTTTATTGCGGTGCCGGGACATGCGGATCCCCCGGGACCGCCTAGAAAACGCGGAGAATGGTGTAAAAAGGGCCGGGGGGGCCGGAGGGGCCTGGCACCGGCCCCCACCCCCCCATGCCGGGGGACCCCGGGGTCTGCGGGAGCGAGGGCTGTGGGAGCGAGGCCGCAGGGGACCCCCGGGATGCCCCACGCTGAGGGGGGACGTGCTGACCCGCGTGCCACGGCGGCGGTGGGAAACGCCGTGCTGGGAGCTCCCGGCATCGGTGCACCCGCTTTGGGGCAGAATCGCCAAAATTGGTCAATTTGTACCGGCAGCCAAGTGAGCCCGGGCAGGGAGAGGCAGGTACAGGGCAGCGCCGGGCTGTGGCACACCTCACTTGGCATGGTATGGCACGGCACGGCACGGCACGGCACAGCATGACATGGCCTGGCTGAGCATGGCATGGCACGGCAAGGCATGGCCTGGCACGGCACGGCACGGCATGGCCTGGCACGGCACGGCACAGCCACACTCCACCGGGCACTCGCCTCGGCACCCCAAGCTGCGACAGCAGCGCAGGAGGCAGCCGTGCCACGGCCGGAGCTCGCACACGCGTGTGCACGCACCCACACCCATCCACACGCACGCCGCCCCCCCTCCAGGCGTGCGAACACCCACCCCACCCACCCGTGCGCACGCACCCCCACGCGTGTGCGCACGCACCCCCACGTCTGCAACCCCACCCCACGCACGAGCACCCCGCACACGCCTGCACACGCGTGCGCGACGCCTCTACATGCACACAACACGTTTCCCCCCCCCCATTTTGGCGTGCCCAGGCTCACACCCACCTGCACACACACCCCCCCCCCCCACCCGTGTGCCGGTGTCCCGGCGCCCAGCCGGGGGGGGGCGCGGGGGGGACACGGAGCCGTTGTACAAACCCCACACCTGTATTTGGCATTTTTCGGCGCTTGGCTGGGGGGGGGGACAGGGGACACGGGGGGGTGGGGGGGGGGGGACGACGTACAAAAGCCGTAACGAAGCTCCGGTCCGAAGCGGGTCCCTAAGGCCACGTTGGGGGGGTGGGGGGGTGGGGGGGTGGGCGCGGGTGGCCCCCCCCCTGCCCCGTCACAGCTCCATGGCGGTGCTGCCGGACGACGTCTTCAGCGGGACGGAGTCGAAACCGTCCGGCGTCCTCTGCGGCGAGCCCCGGCGTCAGTGAGCTGAGCCCCCCCGCCGCCTCCCCCACGTTCCCCCCTGGGGTGGGAAAACTGAGGCACGGAGCAACCGCAAACCACACCACCGCTGTGGTTTCTCCGGTGTCTGCTCCGGGGTTGGGGCCCCCCCTCCCCGCCCTCCCCCGCCTTTACCTTGGACGTGAGGGACTTGATTTTGCCAAAAAGCGATTTCTTGGTGGCAAAGACCAGGTCGTCCTCGGCGTCCTCCCCCTCCATGATGGCACAGCTATCCGGTGCCGGCAGCTCGCTCTCCTTGGCCGCCGCGTTCATCACCAGCTTGGAGTATTTATACTCCAGCCTGGGGACAGAGAGCGGTGGCATCACACCCCACCCCAACCCCACCGTTGGCGATGACCGTCCCCACGTCCCCAAAATCCTGGCGGCATCACTCACTTTTGGTTCTTCTTCCAAAAGTAGGCGGCGAGGGCAGCGAGCAGGATGGCGGCGCAAGTGCCGGCAGAGATCCCCACCTTCAGCCAAAAATCCACGCTCCTGCAGCCCCTCACCTTCTGCGCCGGCAAGCTCTGCCCGCCGCGGCACAGCCGGGGCTCCCGCCAGACGTAGGTGGTTCTCTGGGGGGGGGGGGGGGGGGAAATACAGGGGGGTCAGCGGGGTGGGGGACCCCCAGGCCATCCCCGTGGCGTCCCGCCTGGTGTCGCGGTCGTACCTGGATACCGCCGAGGCAGGCGCCGACGATGGGGCGATAGTGGCCGGCGGAGCAGCGGGGACAACCCTCGCCCGTCACCCAGAGAAAGTGGAAGGTGCAGCCGTCGCAGGTGCCCTCGGGGCATTTGCTGGGGGGGGGGGTGTCATTGAAAAAGGGGGGGGGTGTCATTGAAAAAGGGGGGGGGGGGCTCAGCCGGCGGTGACAACCCAGAGTGGGGGACACGGGGCGTGGGGACGGTGGGGTCCCCAAAGCAAAGCACCCATGGGATGCGCCCCACGCCCTGCCAGCTGGGGTGGGCAGGAGATGGGGGTGCCACCCTGGGGGGGGGGGGGGGATGCTCCCCCCCCCGCCTCCCCAAAGCCACCCCGGTCCCCAACGTTGTCCCCACCTACCTGGGCACGGCCAGGGTGCCGGTGCCCGGGCGCAGCGGGTCGCAGCGCAGGCGGATGGCGGTGGCCCGGCCCCCGCTGCAGGGTTGCGTCACGTCGTTGGACCTGCCGAGGGGGACACGGGGTGGGGGGGGGCTCAGCGGGGGGGGACGGGGGACAGCGGGGTCCCCGTGTGTGTGTGTGTGTGTCCCCCGGCCACCCTTACCCTCACCTATAGAAGAAGACGATGTCGGGCAGGTCGGGGTGCCCCGGGGGGAAGTGTTCGGGTGGGGAGGTGATGCCGTCCAGCGTGGAGCCGGTGGTGACGCCTGCGGTGAAAGCGGGGTGTCCCAGCGGCACCGGGGTGTCCCAGTAGCGCTGGGTTCCCACGGGAGGGGACGGCGAGAACGGAGGTCAAACCACGAGGGTTTGCTCCAGGTTGGGGGGGGGGGGGGAGAAGGGGGACGCCGGAGCCCCCCCCCCCGAGTCCTGGCTCACCCACGACACGGTCGGCCAGGCTGACGGGCTGCGAGGACACGGCCGTCTTGTAGCCCATGACGTCGGGGGGCACCAGGATGGACTGGCAGACGTAGGACGTCACCACCCGGGCAGGGTCCCCCTCGCCCGCTGGCAGCCGCGCGTCCGTCACGTTGTCCGTGCAGGAGGCCATCTTCCTGCCCTGGTGGCGAGGGAGAGGGGGGTGACGCCGGGCGGCAGCGGCACACGCGTGTGTGCGTGTGTGCGCACGTGTCTGCAAGCGACGGTGCACATTTGTGCGTGCACCCGCGTGTGCACGACCACGCGCACGTGTGCATGTGTTTGCAGGACCGCAGGTGTGCATGCGTGTTTGCGTGAGTGCTTGTGCGTGTTTGCATGTCTGTTTGCACGAGTGTGCACAAGTGTGTGTTTGTATGACTGTGTGTAGTTGCATGCGTGTTTGCATGACTGTGCATGTGTGCATGTGTTTGCACGAGTGTGCATGTGTGTCTGCATGACTATGTGCATGTGTGCACGTATGACTGCACGTACACCTGTGTTTGCACAACTGCATGCATGCATTTGCATGACTGCACGTGTGTGCGTGGCTATGTGCATGTGTTTGTGTGACTGCAAGTGTGTGTATGTGTTTGCATGAGTGTGCAAGCGTGCACGTGTGTTTGCATGAATGTGCATGTGTGTTTGCATGACTGTGTGCACGTGTTCATGTCTGTTTGCACGGCTGTGCATGTGTGCACGTATGACTGCATGTACACCTGCGTTTGCACAACTGCATGCATGCATTTGCATGTGTTTGCATGGCTGTGCATGTGTTTGCATGACTGTGTGCACACGTGCACGTGCTTCTGTACGACCGCATGTACACCTGTGTTTGCACAAATGCGTGCATGCATTTGCACGATTGCATGCATGTTTGCATGACTGCCTATGTTTGCACGACTGCACGTATGCACGTGTTTGCACTACATATGCACGCACACACGCGCTCCCATCACGACGTGCACCCATCCCCGCCTGTTCCCACGGCCCGGGGAAGGCGCTAACCCCGGCCCCGTGCCAGCAGGCAGGCGGGCAGCGCTGCGGGTGCTGCCTGCACTGCGGGCAGCGCTGCCTGCAACCTCCCCGGCCTCACCTGGTTGCCGCAGAGGCTGATGTTGAAGTGGTGGAAGTACTTGAGGCCCTTGGCGGTGAAACTGGGGCCGCTGGCGAAGGCCGTGCCGGCGGCCAGCGCCGAGAAATCGTAGTGCAGGATCCGGCCCGGCAGCGCCAGGGAGAAGCTGCAGTTGTTGTAGCAGAGGGAGCGGAGCTGGGGGGGGGTGGGGGGCAGGAGGTGGCAGTCAGGGACAGCCGGGGGCTGGCGTCACCCCGCCGGGGACAGGCAGTGTCACCCCTCAGGGACGGCTGGGGTCATCCCACTGGGGACAGCGGAGAGCTGGCATCGCCAAACAGGGACAGCCGGGGCGGTGGTGTCACCCACGCAGGGTCAGATACTGTCACCCACCCTGCCACCCATCCAGGGTGGCCAGGGGTTGCTGGTGTCACCTCCCTGGCGACAGCTGGGGATTGGCATCACCCATCCAGGCAGTGTCACCCACCCGGGATGGCCAGAGGGGCTGGTGTCACCCACCCACGATGCAGGGGCTGGTGCCACCCAGCTGGGACATCTTGGGGAGCGGCAGGGCTGGTGTCACCCCTCTGGGGCCCACAGCATCACCCATTTGGGATGGCCGGGGGGGGGGGACTGGCATCGCCCGTGGGGACATCACCCCGCCACCCCATGGACCCCCACCCCCGGGGGACACGTGGGGACGGGCACCTGGTTGCTACGGGTGCCGGGGCCACAGGGGTGGCAGGCAGGGGTCCCGTCGGAGGGGTGACCCCGCAGGTAGGTGCCGGGTGGGCAGGGCCGACAGGCGCCCGAGCCACGGTCCACGGCATTGCCGGGGGGACACGGAGCGCAGGATCCGGCCGGCTCGGGGGCGCAGCGCCGGCAGAAGGATGCCACCCCTCCCAGCACGTTGGTGACGTTGACGGAGTAGAGCTTGGCCACGTCGCTGGTGTATCGTCGGCCCTGGCACCAAGAGCACCCGTCACCATCGCCCACCCGTGCCTCCCAGCACCCGTAGCCACCCCGGGGGGGGGGGGGGTCACCCCCCGCCGTTCCTCACCGCCTCGTGGTAAGGGGTGCGCTGGAAAGCCCAGGTGAAGCTCATGGTGGCATTTTTCTCCACGACGTAGGTGTAGGACTGCTTCCCCTTGGGGCCCGTCCACGTCTCCACCGGTGTGTTGGTGCGGGAGTTGATGCCCTGCGGGGACAGGGGAATGGTGGGGACCCCCCCCCCCAAACCCAGTGTGTCCCCCCCCAATCCCCCCCCCCCCGTGTCCCCCCCACTCACCACCATGAAGTAGAGCTCGCAGCTGACGCTGCAGACCGTCTCGAAGACGAAGGTGATCCTGGCCACCTCTTTGCTCTCCGCGTCCTCCAGCACTGGGCTCGGAGGGCTGGGGACGGCGTGGGGACGGCGTGGGGACGCTGCCGGGCTCTGCCCCATGGCGATGTGTCCCTCCCTCCCTGGGGACACACCTGCGCCCGGTCCCCACCTCACCTGAAGCCAGGGACCACCAGTGTCAGGATCATGAAGTCGTTATCGGAGGCTCCCGCCGCCGTGTAGATGTAGTCCCCGGCCACCTCCCAGCCTGCAAGGACACAGTGATGGCTCAGCGGGGTCCCCGGCTGCCCCCGCGGGAGGGGACAGCGAGGGGACAGCATCCCGGCGCTACCTGCCATCCCCTTGTACTCGAAGTTGATGCCGCTGAGGACGGTGGTCTCCATGTTGGGGGGCAACACGTTCCACCACTTGTACTCCAACCCCAGCGCCGGCTCGGTGCCCGCCGGGCAGCTGAGGCAGCCTGGGGACAGGAGGGGACAACCCTGCACCGGGGTGGCACCCACCTGCCCCACCGGCAGCTCCGGGTGCCCCAGTCACCCCTTGGGGACAATGATTGGGATGTCCTTACCGGAGCCGTAGGGATAGGAGGGGACAACCCTGCACCGGGGTGGTACCCACCTCCCCTACCGGCAGCTCCGGGTGCCCCGGTCACCCCTTGGGGACAATGACAGGGATGTCCTTACCGGAGCCGTTGGAGTAGGAGCCGTAGGGACAAGGCTGGCAGGCGCTGCCGTTGTTTTTGGCGAAGCCGGGGTTGCAGGGGGGGCACTTGCTTTTCACCCCGGACGGGGGCAGCTTGGCCGCCTGGGGAAGCTCCTCGCTGCAGATTTTCGGCTCTGCCCACTTGAACATCAGCTGGGTCTGCCCGGGTGGCAGCAGGGGGGGGGAACTGAGCTGGGGGGGGGGACGGGGACACGGGGACAGCGGGTGCCAGCCCCCCGATATCTCCCCCGTCCCGGCCGTACCTCCCCACGGGCGTCGCAGGCGGTGTGGGTGTAGAAGTAATCCTTGTCGGTGCAGGGCGGCCGCGGTTTGCAGGATGCCGAGCCGGGCTCTGCTGACCGTGGGGGAGACGGTGGCTGAGCCAGCCCAGCGAGGGGACCTTACCGCTGTCCCCATGGGATGCCCTGCCACCATGCCACCAGCGAGATGCCCGTGTCCATGCCACCCCCCCCCCCGAAAAGGGACGGCAGGTCCTCCCTGTCCCTCGCATCCCCCCTCCCTTCCCCAGGGGCATCCCCGCAGGGCAGAGGTTGGGGAGACAAGGGGACCCGGCTGCCACCTCTGGGTGAGGGGACAGGGCGGGGGGGGACAACCGGCTGCCACCTCTCACCGGCGTAGGTGGCGGGCTCGCAGGGCTGGCAGGCAGTGGCTCCTTTGCTGGAGAAGGTGTCGGCAGGGCAGAGCTGGCAGGCAGAGGAGCCGGCGGCAGGAGCGTAGGTGCCGGGTTTGCAGGGGAAGCACTCGGAGGTATAAGCCACCCCTGGCAGCGGGAGGGTGCTCAGGGTGCAGGAGCCATGGGGGGGGGGGGGGGGGAAGAAGGGAGCAGTGGGACCCCCCCCCCCTGCACCCACCTACCTGTGATGCCGATGTTCCTCACCAGCACCGGCTTGGGGACCTTGGACCACACGGAAAAAGCCGTGGTCCGCCAGTACAGCACGTTGTTGCCGCGGCTCAGCTCCACCTGGAAAAGGGGTGGCGGGGTGCTGGGGGGGTCGAGGGGAGCGGGCTCGGGTGCTCCCACTGCTGGGGAGGGGGCTGGCACCCATGGGTGGGGGGTTGAGGGACTAAACCCCATCTGCTGCCACCCGTCATCCCCCTCTGCATCCTCATGGAGCATCCTCTCGCCAAGGGGGGACACAGGGGACCCCGGGGGCTGCGCCGAGGGACAACCCCCCCCCCCCGCATGTCACCTCCTGCGCCCCGCACTCACGCTGTGAAACTCCCAGCCCTTCTCCGTCGTCCGCATCCAGCGTGACTCCTCCACCGTGGGCTGGCACTGGTCGTTCTGCACCTGCGGAGCTGGCGTGACGATGGGGACCCCCCCCATGTCCCCAGGGACCCCCCGATGTCCCCAGGGACCCCCACCCTCCACCCCTGCACCCCTCCAGCCCCCGTCACCTACAAAGAACTCGAAGACGATGCTGCTATCGGGGTAGATGTACTCGAAGGAGACAGTGCCCGACTGCTTGAGGTTGACGGCGTACATGAGGGTAGCCGTGCACTCGTCCGTGTTGGAGGCCACGTAGTCCCCCAGCGGCACCCACGTCGACCTGGGGCGGGTGGCACAGACTGTGGGCTCCGTCACCGGTCCGAACCCCGCGGCAGCCGGGATGGGGACAGCGGGGACGGCTGTGATGGTCCCCAGGCAGGTGGAGCAGGGAGGAGGCGTTGGGACATGGAGGCTTGGGGACAGCATGGTGAACACCGGGGACTGAGGATGGAGAGCTGGGCGCTGGGGACAGCCCAGGGGACATGTCACTGTGCGGTGGCCAGACCCTTATCCCTGGGGGACCTTTCCCTCCCAGCCCGTCCCCGTCACACCGGCGAGAGGCGGGTGGGCTGCGGGGAGGAGGAGGGTGGGACCCCGCTGCGCCGGAGCCGCGCCGGGGATGGCGGCTGAATAATTAAAGCGCTGATGGAAGTAGGTTACATTTGCAAGTTGCATAAATGCTGCAGCGCGGGGCAGCTCGGCGGCTGCCGGTGCAACCGGCTGGCGGGAGGGCTCGGCGGCTGCCAGTGGAACCGGCTGGTGGGAGGGCTCGGTGGCTGCCGGTGCAACCGGCTGGCGGGAGGGCTCGGTGGCTGCTGGCGCTGATCAAAGGGCCACGGTGGAAAATCAAGGCACTGGCTCGTGGCGCAAAGATGTGGGGACTCCCATGGGTGCTCCCTATCTGAGGAGGGTTGGTGTGGGTGTCCCATGGGGTTGGGGTCCTGCCGCCATGGGTGGGGGTGATGCTGCCAGGGTGTCCCCTTGCTGTGGCCGGGGTGTCCCCCACAGTGCCCTGCTGGCATCGCCTCCCAGGGAAGGGTGACGGAGGGAGCGTGGGGGACGGGGTATCGGGGAAATGGGGTGCTATCAATGCACAGAGGTGTCGCAGCACCCATCCTGCTCACTGCTGCACCGGGCACCGTGCCCATCCCCGCCGTGCCAGGGTGGCCAAGTCCCCGAGCACCCTCCCGGGGAGGAGCAGCCGGGCTCCAGCCCCCCGCTCCTTAATGCGGAAGAGCCGTGCCGGTGGCGGCGCGACGACTCACGCGGTGCAGTTCTCCACCGCGTCGCCGAAGCCGTCGTCGACCTCCAGGTTGGTGGCGACGTTGGCGAAGCCGTGGGGCACCTCGTCCCACTCGTCGAAGCGGATGCCGGTACCCAGCGAGTAGGTGCCCTCTGCGCAGGGCTTGCACGCCTGCGCCTTCATGTCCAGGAACTCACCCGCCTTGCAGGAGAAAGCTGCCCACATACAATGAGGGGCGAGGGGAGGTCAGGGCGGTTGCCCCCCCGCTCCCTCCAGCACTACTTCGGCCTCCTCATCCTCAGCTCTGCTTTTCGGAGTGCTCCCCACTAGCGGAGGTGCCCGGCTGGCTCTGGGATCCCCCATCCCGAGCATCCCTGCGCGGCCCCACGGCAGCAAGGCAAACCCCCTCCATTTATGATTTTTGGCGACTCCGCGGCACTTCCCCGCCTGACCGCCGGCCAGCACCAGGCAGGATGCGACCCCCAGCCGAAGCACGCTGCAGAGCCACGGCAGCTCCCAAGGCTTGGGGGGGGGGGGGGGGGGGCGCGGGGGGTTTCATCCCCCTCATCGCATCCCAGCCTTCCCCGTGACGAGCTGACAGTTCTAACGAGCACTCATTGCTGCCGCGCAGACAGGTCCCGTCGCCGCCTTTGAAGGCACCGTGCTGCGACGGAGCTGATGAAAAGCCGCGCTTCATCTCGCTGCTCCTCTCCCCCCCCCCCGCCTCACCCTCATTTCCCACCCCTGCCCTTCCCACACCCCAGGACCCCCCCAGCCACCCCCCCCCCCGTCCCCCAAACCTTACAGCACTCGGTGCCCTTGACGGGGTCCGGCAGGCCGGTGCAGAGTCCTGGCATGTGTGGCACGGCCACCCTCCACCGCGAGCCTGTGCTGTCGCACGCCGTGTACTCATAGTGGTACTCGGACTGGAAGAGAAAACACACAGGGAGAGCTGCGGCCCCGAGACCCCCACAGCGCTCCCCCCCCCCCAAGGGGCTGCCCCCCCCCCGGCACGTGCCCGGCCGCCTCTTGCACTGATATTTTTGTTTTAAGCTGTTGCAATGTTCCGCCGTGCCCAGTTCCCCGGCTCGGCCAGTTTAGCCAGGCTGCTCGGCCCCAGCCCGGCGACCGGCCCGTGTAGCAGGAGAGGATGCTCGGGGTGGTGGGGTGCTCAGGGTGGGGGGGATGCTGGGGTCCCAGGGGGTACTGGGGACAGGGGGGTGCCTGGCTGGGGGGATACTGAGGGTGGGATTTCAGGTAGGATGACCCCCCCACACACCCAGGACATCTCCCCCCCCCCCCCCCGCCCCACGCTGCCAAACCCCAGGGAGGGCCGGGGGGTCACCCAGGTCTCCCTGACCACCCCACAGGACGAGACAGCCCCGGCACAGTGTAGGCACCCGGCACTGCCACCCCCTCTCCGGGGCGGCGGGGGCTGAAACCCCGGCATCCCCCGAACGCCGGCGAGCAGATGAAACCCCCGGCACGGCACCGTTTGCCTTTGCGTGGCCCGAGCGCGGCGGCACGCGTTGCTCATTAAACAGGCTCCTCGGCGCAACCCGGATGCACCGTCCTGGTGGGGAGCCGCCAGCCCCGGGACACCCAACCCTGCTGCGGGCACCCCTCGGTGCAGTGCCGCTCGGCTGGATGCCGGAGAAGGGAGCAGCCGGGAAGAAAGGAGAAGGGCTGGGGGGAGCGGGGCACCGTGACCCCCCTCCCCGTGCCGCTGGCTGCCTCCAAGCCGGGACTGGCTCAAGGCCGGCGAGGAGGCGACGCCGGAGGCAGGCGAAAGCCTAGCCGTCACGGTTAATCTCCTGGGCAGGGCGAAGGCCGGGTCTGGTTGCTCCGTGGCTGATACCGGCGTGGTGGGGTACCGGGGTGGCGAGGGAGCGACGCCGCAGCCCCCCCCACCCCACTGCCTCCACTGCAGCATCTCTGGGGTTTCAGAGCCGGGCTTCGTGTTCCCGGCAGACGCCAGAGCATGGCAGGTTGGTGAGAAAACAACGCTTTGATGTGTCCCGTCAGCTGGAAACGGCGGCGATGGGGGGGAAAAGGGGGACGGAGAGGCGCGAAGGCTCTGCCTGCAGCACCCCTTGCCCGCGTACAGGCAGCACTGAGCCCCCCTTGGCCCCGGGATGGGGTGCAGAGGAGGGTCCCCCACCACCACGGCCGGGACGGGGATACCCACGGGGTCACCCCGGCTCTCAGCAGCCCTGAGCCCCCAACATTGCTTTTGCTCCTGAGGGATTCCCTTGGGAAGAAGGTGGTTTTTTCCCCTCTTCCCAAACTTTCCCCGCCCCTGGCAGGGAGCTGAGCGGCTGGGACGAGCGGTATTAATCGTTCCCCTTTGTAAAGGCTGCAAATTTTAAAAAAAATCTAAATAAATCGACCTAATTCAGCCCCGGGACGGCTCTGCAGCAGGAGGGGGGACCCCACGCTGCCACCACCACCCTGCGCCGGTCAGGGGAGGGAGAGGGTCTGTCCCCAATGCGGGGGACAGGGACAGGGGGACATAACCTCTGTGGGAGCGATCCCTCCCGGGGACGGGCGCCAGCCGAAGTCTATTGTTTCCAGCTCCGGGTCGTGGAACACACACAAAAAATTGGATCACGGCACAAAAAAAATTACTGGCCCAGATGAAAAGCGGCCGCAGGTCGGGGAGAGCCGGGGGGGCCGGGGGGAGGCGTGGACCCCACAAAGGGTGAGCACAGACCCCCAGGGAGGGAAATTTGGCAGCTGGCAGAGGGGTGGGGGGGGGTTTCGCCCCAGCACTGCTGTCCCCGAGGCGGCTGGGTCCCGGCGAGCGGCAGAGCCCCCCGCTTTCTCCTCGCAGGACACTTTGTCCCCGCTTGGTCACTGTGCCGCCGCGTGCCGGGCTGGGAACGGCACGTGGCCGATGGGGACCTGTGTGTGTGTGTGTGTGTGTGTCCCCCGCGTTGTCACCACCCCCAGCAGCGCTCGCACCCGGGAAGGATTTGGGGACATCCCAACATCTCCCTAGGGAGTCAACAGCTGACCGGGACACTGGGACCAGCCTGGGGACACAGACGTGGGGCTGGAGGACCCTCAGGATGATCCCGGTGTCCCCAAGGAGACCCTCCAGCAGTGAAGTCACCTCTCCTATATGCCTTTATCCACCCCAATACACCCCACCCCTATAGGGGACCCCACGTAGCCGCCCCCCCCCGCGCTTTACAGGCAGCACAGCCCAGTCCATACGTTCCCTATAGGTGACGGACCCCATGGCACCCCTCCTCCAGGTAAGACTGGAAGCCCATGGGGACTGGTCGGTCCCCTGGGGGCCTGGGGGGGGGGCTTTGCCCCCCCCCCAGGCCCCCAGGGGACCGACCAGTCCCCCCGCGCTATAGGGACCCCCCCCCCCACCCCGTCCCAGTCCTCCCCATAGGCACCAGCCCCGGATCCGCATCCCCCGTGCTACGGGAATCGGTTACATCTACCGGGGGAGGGGGGGTACCGGTTGCCGGTTCTCCCCACCCCCTCCTCCTCCTCCTCCTCCTCCTCCTCCTCCTCCTTTCTCCCCCATCTCCCGGTTCCGGTGCCGGTACCTCCTTGCAGACGTGCAGCCGCTCCCCGGTGCGGCCCGGTAACACGGTAACCGCCAAGCACAGTATCAACAGCACCCACCGGGCCCCGGTACCGGTACCGGTCATGGCGTAGCGGCGGTGGTGGCGGCGGTGGATGGCAGCGACAGGAGCTCGGCCCCGTGCGGGCACCGGCCCCGCGGCCCCGCCCCCCCCCCCCCCCCCCCCCCCGCCAACGGCCCGGCCCCGCGCGCGCACCTGCCGCCACCTGCCCCCGCCCCCGGTACCGGCAACGGCAACCGGGCATCGGCACCGGGAACGGCACCGCGAACGTTATCCCGGGCGCGGATCTCTGGGCAAAGGCACCGTGTCTCTCCCCCACCTCATCCCCCGGTAACGGCCCCTCTTCCCGCCCCCCCCCCCCGCAGCGGAGCCCGGGACGGGGAGGGGGGGGGGGGGGCACGGCTCCCCCCGCGCCCTGGAGCCTCCTCCACGCCCACGCGGTGCACCCGCACCCACGGGTGAGCGTGTGTCCCCCCACCCCGTGTGTGTCCCCCCCCCACGGGCGCGGTGCCACCCCCCCCCCCCCGCGGAGCCGGGTCAGCCCCGGCAAGGAGCCGGTGTCGGTGCACCGGGGCCGAGGAAGCTGCCGGGGGCGGGGGGGCGGAGGGGACACGGTGCGGGGGCGCGGGAGGGGGGACACACAGCCACACGGCTTCATGTTCTGGGCATGGGGGACACGGGGGACATGGGGACACGGGGGTCACACCTCTGTCCGTGGCAGCACAGGGGTGCTGGTGTGCACCACTGGGGACACTGGGGAGACGGCTCCGTCTGTGGTGGCACAGGGACGCCAGCACGTACCATGGGGACAGGGCACATGGCCATGGGGTGGGGACACGCCTGTCCCCATGGTGGCACAGGGACACAGCTGGGGACACGGTGGTGGTGGGGGGTGGCTGTGCCCCGCGGCGTCTGCAGCGTCACCTCGGCGGACGGAGACCCCACGGAGGCGGTGTCCCCTCTGCTGGAGTGTCCCCCCAGCACGGCCACCAACGGCGGCCAGTCCCGCCAGGACAACGGCGGCTTCTTCTCCCGGTAGCGCTGGTACCGCGGCTGTCCCCTCGTCACCACCGCGGCCGTCCCCTTGTCACCACAAGCTGCCAATAAAGCATGGAGGAGCACAGCCGGGGTGTCACCCGGGGCAGGGGGGGGACACACGCACGGTGCAAACAGCCTCCTGCCAGGCCTGGGCACCCCGTATGGTGCTTGCACACCTTGCACGGGGCTCGCACACCTTGCACGGCCCCATGTGACACTCATAGGTGGGGCCCGCGCGGCCACAGGTCCCACACAAACGCCACGCGGGGCTGGCACGGTCCCGTGCGAAGCTCACACGTGTCGCACGGAGCTGGCACGGCCTTGCGCACAGCTGCCGCACGCCGCAGGGCTTGCACGGCCCCGCGTGAAGCTCACACGTGTTTGCAAGCATCTTGCGGAGCCTCATGCATGGCCCTTGCACACCGCAGGGCTTGCACAGCCCCGTGTGAAGCTCACACGTGTTTGCAAGCGTCTTGCAGAGCCTCGTGCACAGCCCTTGCACACCGCAGGGCTTGCACAGCCTTGTGTGAAGCTCACACGTGTTTGCAAGCGTCTTGCGGAGCCTCATGCACGGCCCTTACACACCGCAGGGCTTGCACAGCCCCGTGTGAAGTTCACACGTGTTTGCAAGCATCTTGCAGAGCCTCGTGCACAGCCCTTGCACACCGCAGGGCTTGCACGGCCCTGCGTGAAGCTCGCACGTGTTTGCAGGCGTCTTGCGGAGCCTTGTGCACAGCCCTTGCATGCTGCAGTTCCGGGGGAGCCCTGCGTGCAGCTCACACGTGTCGCACGGTGATTGTAGTGCCTTGCACGGTCCCGTGCAAAGCTCCCACGCGTGGCATGGGGTTTGCACAGCCTCGCGCGCAGCTCCTGCACGCTGCAGGGCTCGCACAGCCTCGTGCAAAGCTCACGTGCAGCGCGTGGGGCTTGCAAGGCCACACGCACAGCCCTTGCACGTTGCACGGCTGGGGGGGGGGGGGGGGCAGCCCCGTGCACAGCTCACAAGCGTTGCATTGAGGTTGCAGGGCCGGTGGGGCCCCGTGCACACCTCCCACACCTCCCACGGAGCTTGCAGAGCCCTTGCACGCCGCAGGGCTCGGCGCAGAGCTCCCACGCGTCGCACGGCGCTCGCAGAGCCGGGGAGCGGGCCCCGCGGCCGGTTCCCACGCGTGGCGCGGCGGGTTGGACGCGGCGGCGGGTCAGAATCGCAGGGCGCTCAGCGGCCGCGGCCTCGCCTATCTGATCGACTCATCCCGCCCGCCGCCGGCCGCCGCACAGCGCCCGTGGGGCTTCGCGGCGCCGTTCTTCTCACCTCGGCCTGGCCCGGCCCGGCCGATCGAATAAGATCAACGTGTAAAAGTGGGGGGGGGGGGGGGCTGGCGCGCGCCTTGCACACCCACACACACATCCGCACACCCACCCACGCCCACCCACACACACAGGCCTTGCACACCCCACGCACCCCGCGCCGCCACCGCCGCCCCCCCCCTTCCCGCCCTGCGCCGCCATTTTATAGCGCGGCTCGCGCGGGGCACGACGGGAAAGAGGCGGTGCGGGCCACGCCCCCCCCCACGCTCCAGCGCGCCCCCTGGCGGCGGGAGGACCCGCCCCGCACACACGTCTACACATACGCGCGCGGGCGGGGGCGCGTGCCCCGCGCCCCCGCGCGCTCGTGCTGCGCATGCGTGTACACAAAGCCTCGCTTTGCACACTCGCTTTGCACACTCGCTTTGCACACTCACCTCCCCACCCCCGGGGTGTGCACACACAGGCGCGTGAGCGCGCCCAGCTTCACACGCGTGCACACCTCAGCCTTACACCATCGCCCCCAGACGCGCGTGTGCCTGGCCTCGCACACCCTTCCCCTGCGGAGGCACGTGGTGTGCACGCCTTGCACACTCACCCCCCCCCCCCCCCCCAGGGTGTGCATGGTCCCCGTGCCCCTCACTGAACGGCTGAATCACTCCCGGCCCTGTGGGGCAGGAGGAGCCAGCATAGGAACCCCTCGCCCCACGGGAGCCAGCCCCACAGCAGCCCCTCGCCCCGTGGGACCCCCCCCCCCCCCCCCAGGAAGGGAGCCATTGCTGCCCACAGGGGAACCCCCACTTTATTTGCACGTCGTGGTCCAGCGTTTACAAACCCCACCGCTACGGGGGGGACACGGACCCCGCCACGGGACCCCACGTGCTCCCAGGGGAGCGGGGAAATCCCGCTGGTGAGGAGGGGCCCCCCAAAGTCCTCACAGCGGGAGGCCGCGTCATCCCCCCCCCCCTCCGCGAGCCACGGCCCCGCCAGGACACGGCGTTCGGCGTCGCGAGACGGCGCTCCCGGTGCGCAGCCGGCTCTCCCCTCTCGCCGAGGGGCTGGCACGCCGAGCCCCTCGCCCGCCGTCCCGTTGCACACCCGGGAACTCCCCTTCCAACGGCTTAAAGGCGACCCGGTGGCACCCATCGCTGCCCGGCCCCGCCGAGGGCGACGAGGCGGGTTTAAGCAGGGTGCCGGGCCATGGCGGTTCCCCGGGGCCGCCACAGGCAGGGTCCAGGCTGGTGGCGGGGCGGTTGGGGTCAGTACCGGAGTCTCTGGTCGTCGGCGCTGCTCCCGGCGGGTCCCCGGGGGGTCACTTCACCACCAGGACGTAGAAAGCCATGAGGACGCAGGAGACGGCCACGGCCACGTGCAGGCGGGTGCCGATGACGGCAGCTGCAGGGTCGGAGCAGAGCGGGGTGAGCCGGGGTGGGCGCGAAGGCTGCCTCGGGCTGGGGTGAGACCCCCGTGTCCCCATCCCGGACCCCCGTGTCCCCATCCCGGACCCCAAAGGCCCCTTCTCACCCTTGTAGAAGACGCCCCAGACGCCGCGCTTCTCGGAGAGCAGCCAGGCCTTGAGGCGCGGCACCTTCCGCAGGTAGGCACAGGTACAGACCAGGAGCAGCCCGAACACCAGCAGCCCGTCCAGCGAGTACACTGTGGGGGGAGCCTCAGCGGGGCCGGGCCACGGGCACCTCGGGGGGGTACCCCAGCCTCCCAGCTTCAGCACCCCCAAAACCACCCTGGCCTCCCAGCTATCCCCCTCAAAGGGGGACCCCGGCCTCCCAGCTCCCTCTGCCCGGGGACCCCAACTTCCGAGTCCCCCCCACCAAGGGGAGCCCAGGCCTCCCAGCTCCCCCCCCACAAAAGGGACCCCAGCCTCCTATGTTCCTCTCCCCAGGGGGGACCCCGGCCTCCCAGCTTCAGCCCCCCAAAACACCCCAGCCTCCCAGCTGTCCCCCTCCAAGGGGGACCCCGGCCTCCCAGCTCCCTCCCCCACAAAAGGGACCCCGGCCTCCCAGGTCCCCCTCCCCAGGGGGTACCCCAGCCTCCCAGCTTCAGCCCCCCCAAAACACCCCGGTCTCCCAGCTACTCCCCTCCAAGGGGGACCCCGGCCTCCCAGCTCCCTCCCCCACAAAAGGGACCCCGGCCTCCTAGGTCCCCCTCCCCAGGGGGGACCCCAGCCTCCCAGCTTCAGCCCCCCCAAAACACCCTGGCTTCCCAGCTCCCCCTGCCCGGGGACCCCAACATCTGAGTCCCCCCCCCCCGCCAAGGGGGACCCCGGCCTCCCAGCTCCCCCTGCCCGGGGACCCCAACCTCCGACTCCCCCCCATCCAAGGGGGGCCCAGGCCTCCCAGCTCCCCCCCACGGGGGACCCCGGCCTCCCAGCTCCCCCCCAACAAAAGGGACCCCGGCCTCCCAGGTCCCCCTCCCCAGGGGGGACCCCAGCCTCTCAGCTTCAGCCCCCCCAAAAACACCCCGGCCTCCCAGCTCCCCCTGCCCAGGGACCCCAACCTCCGAGTCCCCCACATCCAAAGGGGACCCCGGCCTCTCAGCTCCCCCCCCACAAAAGGGACCCCAGCCTCCCAGGTCCCCCTCCCCAGGGGGGACCCCGGCCTCCCAGCTTCAGCCCCCCAAAACACCCCGGCCTCCCAGCTCCCCCTGCCCGGGGACCCCGGCCTCCGAGCCTCCCCGCTCCAAGGGAGGCCCAGGCCTCCCAGCTCCCCCCCCCCCTCCCCGTGACGCGGCACCTGAGTGACCGATCACCCCCTCCTCACCCCGGGGGACCCTGAGGTGCCCGAGCAGCCGTGCCCTCCCCGGTGCCCCCCCCCGCCCCGCCGTGCCGCCCCTCACCGTTGGTCATGGCGGCGGCGGGGGGCCCCCCCAGCGCTCCCCGGTCCGGCGGCGCTGCGCATGCGCGGGGCCCCTGCCCGCCCCCCCTCGGCGGCCAACGCGACACCGGAAGCCGCAGGCACGGCCAGTCGCGTGCCGATGGTGCCAGGCGCGGCCAGCCGACGGCCGAACTGTCAGGCGGCCTCAATCGAGCGCCTATGGGGGGGAGGGAGGCGGCCAACACCAGTATCGCCCAGTACTCGCCCCACCAGCCCCACTGCACCCGGGCCCCACTAATCCCCAGTGCGCCCAGGAACTACCAGTGCACCCAGTGTGCTGACCCCTGTGCACCCAGTCCCCCAGTAACCCCCAGTCCTCCCAGTAACCCCCCAGTGCAACCAGTCCCCATCCCAGCCCCCAGTGACCCCCAGGTTCCCCAGTAACTCCCAGTCTCCCCTTAACCCTCCATCCCCGCTACAGCACCCAGTCCCCATTCCAGCTCTCCCAGTAACCACCAGTCCTCCCAGTAACCCAGGGTCCCCTGATAACTCCCAGTGCCCCCAGTATCCCAGTCCCTCCAGTAATCCCCAGTCCCCCAGTAACTCTGTGTGCCACCCAGTCCCCATCCCAGTCCCCCCCACAAGCCCTGTCTCCCAAATGACCCCCAGTGCACCCAGTAACTCCCAGCACCCCCCATAATCCACAGTGCACCCAATCCCAAACCCAGTTTCCCCAGTAACCCCCAGCCCCCCCAATAACCCCCATAATCCAGTGGGACCAGTGCCCCCAGTGGATCCCAGTGCTGCCAGTGGGACCAGTGCCCCCAGCAGACCCAGTGCCCCCAGCGGGACCGGTGCCCCCCAGCAGTGGGAGCGGGCGCGGTGCCACCAGCCCTGCGCAGGACACGTGTCACCGTCCCCTCGGCCCGCTCAGGGCTAATCCCAGGGCTTAATGGCTTTTGCTGATCGGAGCGGGGCCACCGTCACCGTCACCGTCATCGTCACCGGTGGAGCACACGGGGCGATCAGCCGGGCTTGGTGGAGCCAGCCCCCGGCCCGTGTCCCTGCGTCCCCGGCCCCCCAGGGCGCGGGGACAAGGATCGCCGGCATCGGGGACATGGGGCTGTCGCAGAGCAAGAGGGTGAGTGGTGGCAGCTGGCTGGGATGCGCAGGGGACAGGGACACCCCCGAGCCCTGGGCTGGGCCCCCCATCTCCTGTGCTGGGGGTGGGAGGGGACAACAGGGGCCACCCTGAGACACGCCCCCAGGGCAAACGTCTGGCTGTCCCCATGCTCCCCCCAGCATTCAGCCAGGGGACCTCCTCGCCATCCTTAGGTTCCAGAGTTAACGTGGAGAATATCCATTCTCCTCTCCCTCCCTTGCACCCACCCACCCACCACAGCCAGCCCCAAGCTCCCAGGCGGGGAGGGACACCGGGGGGGGTGACTTTGTCCCCACGGGTGGCAGCCATGGATGGACAGAGGATGTCCAAGCCCAGCGAACCCATGGCTGTGCCCTCTCCTGTGCTGGGCGGCATGGGGGTGACAAGCAGGGACCCGGCAGTGTCCCCCACCGTGTCCCCAGCCCGGGAAGGACCCGGAGCCAGGGACCCACCCGGTGTCCCTCTCTGACCCCGCTCTTTGCCTTTGCCAGGGTGACGACAAAGCCCCGAGGAGCAGCGCGGTGCCGGGTGGGTGCTGCCGGCGCCGGGGCATGGGGCCGGG